>CANXYC013250556.1:0-16155 GCA_948193065.1 Aleurites moluccanus
AATAGCACTATCAAATATCATGGTAGAACTATAGAGTGCATCAGTAGTCATGCTACCTATCACAACAGAGCACATCGGTAGTCCTTGCTACCTTATCGCAAACGCATACTTGGCTAGGCATACGCCTAGAGCTCATGGTCCCCTCTAGGTGGAACACTGATAAAAACCCTACTAGCTAGGTTCCCAAAGTGCACGATGGACCAATGAATTTACTCTCATTGAGAAGAGCATTCTATCCATAGGGTCATATGGTTTCATCTCACAAGAAACATATTGGTCACAAGACCATCATCATATATCATAATTTCAATCAAGTTTAGGAATCATGTGAACTTGATCCAAGAAGGTTGACCAAGTCACTCACAATATATATATATATAATTACATGGTAATCTCATGAATAAACGGTAAATTTCAGTTTTAGGATATCATAGAATCTTCATTTAATAATTCGATAATACAATATCAAGTATATGGAAATTTTATGGATGAACAATAAGAATGCTCGATCACATTATTTCAAGAGGCAATAAATAAATGCAATGTTCATACTTACCTCAACACAATTTCTCTCGAATTTTCTTTAACAATTTGCCCACAATAATCTTCTCAATCTCCTTGATTTCCTTCTCCTAAAAAATTTCCTCAAATATTCAAAATTAAGATTTTTCTTAATCAATAATACTCAATACGATTTCTTAATAATTAACCACCTTAAAGTCTCTATTCTTAATTCCCAATATCAATTTAATTCAACTATTAAAGAAAAATCTGCAATTAATTCGAATTTACTATTCATATTACTATTCATGACAGTCCATAAATTCTAATTCCTCTAACATTAATTATAATGTATAACCTTAAAATACTTGCAATAAATTCTATACACCCATAATTAATTACTCTGACTGCCAGACTTAATTAATCTTAAAAGAAAATGAAATTTGAAGAAATTTATCTTATTTCTCCAACACTGAATTTTCTGAGATATTCTGCTTAAATCTGACGATTTCTGCCTTGAAATATGCTAATCTAGAGATTTAATGCATTAATTTTGAGTATTAATGTCTTAGACAAGAAATGGAACAAATCTGAGAAGAATAGAAGAAGAACGAAGAAAAGTAGAAAGAAAATCGTGGAGAAAATCGCTACTGGCCACTGGGTTAAATAGGCCACTGCCCAAAATCCCGCTCGCCAACTCACTTCGGCAATGCTACCTCACATAAGTCAGCTCGCAATTCTCACGTCATACTTCCCAGCTCGCACTTCCCACTTCGCCAATCTGCCTTAGAAATGCCACTTCGCTTAAGCCACTCCGCAAATCTCATTTCGCATATCCAATTCCCAAATGCCACCTCGCATATGCTGCCTCGCCAAACTTTCCTCGCGAACTCCTCCTCGCATATGCCGCCTTGCATATGCCACCTCGACAATACCTCTTCGCCAACTTTGCTCGCGAACTACCACCTCTCACATTCTCTCTTCGCCAAACTCTACTCGCGAACTGCCACTTCGCACATTCCCTCTTCGCATAATGCCTCTTCGCATAATGCCACCTCACCTTTTCCTCTTCGCCTAACTCCACTTCGCATATGCCACCCCGCATATGCCTCTTCGCCAATTACCACTTCTGCAATCTCTCTTTGCCACTTCTCTAGCTCGTAATGACAGCTCTCAAATGCCACCTCACATTTGCCGGCTCGCTAACACCAATCTCTGCTGAGCTGAAACCTTTCCTCAGCAACTTATACTTAACCAGCTCGCAAATGAGCTACAATTATCCAAACTTCATGATTCTTTTTGCCACTCAAAATAGACATGTAGGGGCTCAAAATATCCAAAATTCAAATAACAAAGGCAACTACAGAGACCATGGTGACTCTCTAAAAGTCACCCAAACTTACTGTCCAAAATCCATCCGAACAGACCTGAGAAATTCCACTCTCTACTGAGTTATACTTATCCAAATTTTCTGAAATTTTATAGCCAATATCACAATACATAAAGTAACATTTCTCATGTTTATACCTTTGGCTCAAACAGCCTTAGTCATTCCCAGAAAATTCAAACATACACAGTATTTCCTGCAGAAATACTAAACCAGACAAGTCCTGCTCAAAGAATCATAACTCCTCACACACACAGAATTTTATCAAACCATTTTACAAAATTGAAGATGAGACATATATCCATAACTTTTATGTTTTACACTTTACCAAATTATTTCCTTAAGATCCTGTAATTAATCTCACAAAATCCTGCAATCGAAAATTTACTGCATCTTCTCAAAACATTCTCATCTTTAATTAATTAAATTCCACAACATACAATTAATAAAAATATAACAAAAATGGTAGATATTACATTCCTAGTTACTTTCGAGGACCTAGTAGACCAGTTTAGATGACGACAATGATGCTCACATGTGTTTTTTGCGGGAGTAGACATTCAGGGGACTGTCATATTAGGTCAGGGGCATGCCTCAGATGTGGACAGTTTGGGCATTTTTACAGAGATTGCCCTTTGCCCAGAGTTTCACAACCTTCAGGGATAGGATCATCCCAGCCATCAGTACAGATGGGTAGAGGGAGTGCAAGCAGAGGTAGACCAGCAGGGCAGAGTCCATCAGCAGCTGGTAGGGGCCAGGGGCGTGTGTTTGCAGTTACCCAACAACAGGCCCAGGGATCTTATGATACAGTCATAGGTATGATTTCAGTACATAATATAATGGCTTATGTGTTGTTTGATTCTTGTGCAACCTATTCTTTTGTATCACCTGTTTTTGCCATAAAATTGGGGTTGGGTAGGAAACCTTTACATGTTCCCTTAGAGATAGTCACACCGATGGGAGATAAGATCATTTTAGGGTATAAGTATAATATTTGTGATATGAGAGTTTGTGATAGATTTTTGCTGCGGAATTGATTGGGTTACCTGTATTGGAGTTTGATGTTATCCTTACTATGGATTGGTTGACTATTCATAAGGCTTCGATTGATTGTGCAATGAAAAGAATAAAGTTTCGACTAGATAGGCAGGAAAAGTTCATTTTTTAGGGGGAGGCTAACAGAAACATATCAGGGTTAGTATCTACAGTACAAGTAGGAAGGTTGATGAAAAAGGGGTGTATTGCTTATTTAGCATCAGTGGTTGACATTATAGGGATATGTAATAAAGTAGGGCAGATTTTAATGGTGAAAGAGTTTTCAGATGTATTTCCAAATGATCTTCCAGGATTGCCACCAGAGAGATTGAGTTTGAGATTGAGGTATATCCTAGTACTGATCCTATATCCATTCCACTGTATCGAATGGCACCACCAGAGTTGAAGGAGTTAAAAAAGTAGTTACAAGAATTATGCGACAAAAGATTTATTCGGCCCAGTAGTTCACCTTGGAGAGTGCCAGTGTTATTTGTGAAGAAGAAAGACAGGTCACTGCGGATGTGTATTAATTATCGGTAATTGAACAAGGTGACAGTGAAGAATAAGTATCCTTTGCCCAAGATTGATGACCTATTTGATCAGTTACAAGGGGCTTATTTTTTTTTTCCAAGATAGATTTGAGGTCAGGGTACCATCAATTGCGGATTAAAAGTGAGCACATTTCAAAGACAACTTTCAGAACTCGGTATGGGCATTATGAGTTTTTAGTGCTACCATTTGGGTTGACAAATACTCCAGCAGCATTCATGGATATGATGAATCGGGTGTTGAGGCCATTTTTGGATAAGTTTATAATTGTCTTCATTGATGATATCTTGGTGTACTCCAGAAGTAGAGAGGAACATGAGGAGCATCTCAGAGTTATATTGCAGATATTGCGGGATCATCAGTTGTATGCAAAAATATCAAAATGTGAGTTCTGGTTGACGGAGGTAGTATTTTTGAGGCATGTTGTTAGCAAAGATGGTATAAAGGAAGATCCATAGAAAGTTGAAGCAATTGTTAATTGGCCACGTCCTACTACAGTTACTGAGATACGGAGTTTCTTTGGTATGGCAGGGTATTATTGTAGGTTTGTTAAAGACTTTTCCCGGATAGCTGCACCAATGACAAAGTTGACTCGGAAATAGCTGAAGCTTCAGTGGAGTGAAGAGTGTGAAAAGAGTTTCCAGACTTTTAAGACCTGTTTAACCACTGCACTAGTGTTAACTCTTCCTTCTGAGGCAGGCAGTTTTGCTATATATTGTGATGCTTCGAGGATCGGTTTGGGTAGTGTTTTGATGTAGGACAGGAAGGTAATTGCTTATGCTTCTCGCCAGTTGAAGAAACATGAGGTGAATTACCCCACACATGATTTGGAAATAGCAGCAGTAGTCTTTGCTCTGAAAATATGGAGACATTATTTGTATAGGGTGAGATGTGAAATTTATACTGATCATAAGAGTCTACAATACATCTTGCAGCAAAAAGAATTGAATTTGAGGCAAAGGAGATGGGTCGAGTTACTAAAGGATTATGATTTTCATATTTTGTATCATCCTGGAAAAGTAAATGTGGTGGTAGATGCTCTTAGTACGAAGTCAATGGGAAGTTTATCACATGTGACTACTTCAGAAAGACCATTGGTACGAGAATTGTGGGAGTTAATGGCTAAGGGTTTAACTTTGGATTTGGAATCACAGGGGTAGGAGATAGTGTTGATAGCACATTTCTAGGTGAAATCATTGCTTATGGATGAGATAAAGAGTTCCCATAATGAAAATCCGTAGTATGTTAAGATCAGAGACTTGGTTCGAGATGGTAAAGCTCCTGATTTTTCTGTTGAGGGAGATGTGTTAAAATGTAAAGGGCGATTATGTGTTCTAGATGTTAAGAGATACAAAGAACAGATTATGAAAGAGATTCATTATTCTCCTTATATAGTTCATCCATGGGTAACAAAGATGTATCATGACTTGAAGGAATATTATTGGTGGCCAAACATAAAGGGTGATGTAGCAAGGTTTGTCTCTAAGTGCTTAGCCTGTCAGCAGGTGAAATTTGAACATAAAAAACTCTTAGGTTTGCTTCAAGAAATCCAGTTGCTAGAGTGGAAATGGGAACAAGTAATGATAAATTTTATGGTGGGATTTCCAAGATCACAGAAGGGGTATGATTTAGTGTGGGTAATTGTGGATAGATTGACCAAGTTGGCTCACTTCTTAGAGGTAAAGACAACTTATACAGTTGTACAGTATGCACAGCTTTATGTGGACAAGATTGTACGGTTACATGGTATTCCATCAGTGATTATATCTGATAAAGGTACTCAGTTCACCTCTAGGTTTTGACAGAAGTTCTAGGAGGTATTGGGTACTACATTGCATTTCAGCATAATATTTCATCCTCAGACAGATGGACAGTCAGAAAGGACTATTCAGACACTGGAGGACATGTTGAGGTTGTGTGTTTTGGATTTAAAGGGCAGTTGGGATCGCTTCCTACCACTGATAGAGTTTGCCTACAATAATAGCTACCATTCTACAATTGGGATGGCACCATATGAGGCTTGGGATGGCAGGAAATGCAGATCACCTCTATGTTGGGTAGAACTAGGTGAAAAGCAGTTGTGGATCATCAGATTAGACAGCTTCAGAATAAGAGCATTCCAATTGTTAAAATACTGTGGCGGAGCAGAAGTGTAGAAGAGTGTACTTGGGAGAGTTTAGGTTTTTATTCTACCCTATAACCTTAAAGTAAATTCAAGGACAAATTTATTTGTAGGGGGGTAGAATGTAACACCCAGTCAAAACCTAGAACCTGAACCACAAAGGGTTACCTTGAAAATTTTGATTTGACTTGATTGTTGTGATTTACTATATGTTTATGCTTTAATTTGTCATGTATGCATGTTTTATGATGTGGTTGTATGATTAGAAGATAAAAAACTATTAGGAAGTAATCAGGTAAAATTAGGTTTTTGGTGAACTAGGGGCAAAATGGTCATTTCGCACCTTTTGAGTTTTAGTAGAAATTAACATTATATTTGATGTTAAAAGAAAATATTAGGACATAAAAATTGAAGTGTAATAGTCATATGAAGTAATTTTGGAAGATTAAAGTCAATAAAAAATAATTACGGGAGAAGTTAATTGAAAAGGGATCAAATTTGAACTAGGAGTAGTATAGTCGTTTCCTAAGGTATATGGACTTATTTGGTGTATGCAAGTGTATGATGACCATTTTAAGTTAACCTAAATCAAACCATTGAATGGAAATATCAAGAATTGAATGGTTAGTAAGCTAGGTTGCATATTTTTTACTATAGGATCAATGTATGGGATTATGAACTTGATAAGTTCACACCTCTTCTTCAACCATAGCTATTTTTCTTGTAAACTTTTCTCTCTCTTCCTAAGCTAAGTTTCAGCCACCTTTTTTTCTTGATACCAAATTATTTTCTTTCATTTCTTGATCCAAACTAGTTAATTCAATCATCCTAAACTCAATTCTAACCTTAGAATCAAAGAAAAATTGATAAATCAAAGCTTGAAAAATTTCAAAGAACTATTGAAGAAGTAAGTGTTTTTAACATTCTTTTGATTCAATTTTAATCTTTAGATGTTTCTTGATATTAATTTGTAACAAATATGTGATTAGGTTGGAAGAAACCCTAACTTGGAAGAGGTAAGATTTAAATGTGTTAATTTGATGGAGTTTTGGTTCAAATGTGATGTATTTAGTATGTTTGTGATGAATTAGTAGCCATTTGATGAAAATAAATTCATTTGGTTGGTTTTCAAGGAAGGCAGAATGGTATGTCATTTAAAGAAGAATTGGTACTTTGGTGTTTAATATGTTGGAATGCTTGAATGTTATACATTTGATATGCATTTATGTTGTTTGAATGATTGGTATTGAAAAATGAAGGAATGGAGAGAATTCGATCAAGGCCAAACCATGTCTAGTTTATAGGTTTAATGGGTTAGGTTGAAGCAAATGGGAATGAAGGGTTTGAATATGGATAAATGGTATATGAAATGCAAATGTATAAGTTTAGATATGAAAATGATGTTTGATATAAGTTACTTTGAAAGAAGACCTGTAATTAGGTGTATGTATGACATGAAATGTTGAACTATGTGTGTATAAGTTCTTAACTTGGTATAATAGTGATGAATATATGAAATGTAAGTGAAATGTAGTGATTGAAATGTGTTTGATGCATAAAGGAATGGAAAAGTGTTAATTGTGTAATGTGATGTATATGATGTATGTTTGATATATTTTAATGTGAATAATGTGTTTTGTAATGTTTACAAGTCTTACCGGAGTGTTATATATGAAAATAGGTGAACCTTCGAATAATTCAGTTAGAGGTGATGAGCGGCGGGCCAATTAGGGCCTACGAGTTGTGTACAGGGGGTTAAAGTGGACTTTTTGGATCTAAGGTGAGTTTATATATATAATCAAGCATGATTTGCATCATATATCATATAATATGTCATTTGGAATGATAAACCAACACTTGATATCCTAAAGTATCTACATTGCATTTTTACCCCTAAATAAGTCTACCGAAATGACTTAAATTGGCCTAAATTTTGACTGGCCATAAAATGAAACTTAAAAAGCCAATTGAGCCCCCCACTTGGCCCAATCATCTATTTTTTTTTATAAGCTTTAAAATGATACTTTATGGTCCATTTAAATCCATTGATAGCATAGTTAACCAGAAACCACTTAAAAATTCCAAAACGAACCCGTAACGGTGAGTCCCAATTGCGGCAGCGCAATTGGGCCCGCCAACCATTTTTACCACTTGACCTAAACTTATTCTATTATTCATTATGGATATATATTGGATTGTTCCACCCCTATATGAGTGGAATTTATGCTATTTTTATTGTTCTGTTGAGACACACCCATATGGTATTATAATAGGGCTATCTCGATGGTGTAGAGGGTAATTCCATCGACCATGTACACATTGATATTCATTGGACCCTTGCTAAGGAGGGGTGTCATATTCTCTAGCTGTAAGGATTAATCTCCCTTACGTACATTGGATTATGCACAATTGTGCTATTATAGTGCGATTGCACTTTTCATTAGACTCAATCCTGTTATATCATGTGAGAGTTGACTCATACATTGGATATTCATATGAAAACTTGTTTCACCCCGTATTTTCCATCTTATATTATTTCTACAGGTCATTTGTGAGAAATCATGGTATTATGAACATTTACTGCATTTTTATATATATAGATTCACTGATTATATTTATACTCACCCCCGTAGTTGTCATTGTTTTTCAGGGCCACAGTGAGACTCGAATTCCATTGGTACTATCTATCCTCTCCTTGGAATTTTGCTACTTGTATCATATAATATTCGGGTCTTAAACAGTATATATAAATATTTATAAATTATTAGAAATTTCATAGTACTGTAACCTAAATAGAGACATATATGTGTGTGCTTGTATTTCTTTTAGTTTTACATATAAACTATGCTATGGATGTGTATGGTTTGATACATATGATGAGTTGATATTGGAGGTTGAGTTGGATGTTGATAATAAAGCTATATTGGGAGTGTTGGTTGCTTTTTCTACAACGGGATATAGTCATATATTAGAGGAAATGTTGTCAAAATTTCAGTAGAAATATTAAGCTATATTTGAGTTGAATTATAATAGGAAAATTATAAATTTCAATGTTTGAAAGTTTTATTGATTTGAACATATGAATTGCTTGCCATATCATACTAATAGTTGGGTTTTTCGTGGTACTGGTAGCTTAGGCAATACCCGTATCCTAGGACCGTCACGGCTCTCAGGTTGGATCGTGACAGAATGTGTCGATTAATAGAAGTTATCATTTAGAACTCATTTTGTGCCACTAATAATGTATCATGAACTAAATCATATACTTTGCAAGTGATAAGTTCGTACATCTTTTCTTGAAAATCTTGAAAAAAAAATGTTCACCAACATAGTTCATTCAATCCCAACATCTTTAAGATCCTTGTATTCATTTGAAATTACTTAAAGAAGTCCATGTGCCATATGTTAGTCAATATTATTTATTTAGTTAGTTTAACTTTGTTAGTCTGTTATTATAATTAGTTTAGTTAGTTTAGAATTTGTTAGATAGTCTTAACAACTTAGAGCACGTGTGTTCTTTTCTTTTTCAGCTATTACTCTTTTGTATATAAGTACTGATTGTACTCTTTACTGTATTGGTTAATCAAATCAATCCATTCACATTTTATCTCATGGTATCAAAGCAGAGTTAAGATTTGCTTCTATTTTTCTTATTTGACGGTTACTGAGACTCAAAATTTGTTCTACTCTTTTTTTTCCCTTTCTGAAAGCCTTTAACCCTAAATTTTGACATTTTCTTTTTGAAATTTTTTAACCATAAGCTTTAACAATGGCAGTGCCTCTGAATCCTATAAAAGATTCTTCTTCACCATTTTTCATTCATCATTCTGAAAATTGTAGCTCAGTTATAGTCACACCAGAGCTCAATCCGACTAATTTTGCTTCGTGAAAGCGCTCCTTTCTTTTAGCCATTTCAATCAGGAATAAGCAGGGTTTTTTGGATGGCTCAGTGCCAAAACCTGCCTCTGATTGTACTCTGTTTTTGCCATGGACTCGGTGCAACAATCTCATCGTTGCATGGCCACTCAGATCAGTATCACCTTCGATTGCTTCCACTGTATTTTATATGGAAGATGCGAGTCAGATCTAAAAGAAGTTAAACCAAAGATTCTCCTAGCCTAACGATTATAGGATCTGTCATCTCCAACAACTTTTGTGTTCTACTGTGCAAGGAACAAGGTCGATTGATGCATACTTCAATGAACTGAATAGGGCTTGGGAAGAACTGAGGAGTCTCAGACCATTGCCTCACTGTACTTATAGTAATTGTGATCAGAATTATTTTCAATCTATGTGGATTCTGCTTACAAAGACTATGTGTTTAAGTTCTTAAATGGCTTGAATGAGACATTTCAAGCATTGAGATCCCAAGCCATAGCCATGAAACCATTTCCTAACCTAGATCCGGTGTATAACATAGTTTTGCAAGAAGAAACACAAAGATCCCTCACAATACAGTCATCTGCAATGTTGGAAGCCTCTGCTATGTCTGTTAAAAGAAGGTCAAATTTGAAGTGTTCTCATTATAGAAAGCCATGGCATCTCAAAGAAAATTGTTTCAAGATCATTGGATATCCACCTAACTTCAAGTTCACCAAGTTCAAAGGCAGAAATCAAGCTTCTGACAAGCAATCTCAAGTAATGGCTGCAAGTTCATCATCAGAATCACTCATCACTTATACAACTACTCTGAATCTTTCTAAGGGACAAATTTATAAGCTAATGGCTCTTTTGAATGATCAAGTTGACAATAGCCCTAATATGACAGATCCACCTCATTTCATGAACTTTGCAGGTATGACTTATTATATTGTCCCTATGGCAAACACTGTAAGTTTTCATAAACTCTTAAATTCAGCTAAATCGCATGGGTTAGATTCTCCTTTTATTACGGACACAGGTGCCACATATCACATCATTTCTTCAATCAAGTATTTTCAAACTTGTTATCCAGTGTCTAATGTTCATGTTCAGCTTCCTAATGGTATAAAAGTCAGAGTCACTCATATAGGTTCAGTAAGAATCAATCAATATATCATTCTTAGAGATGTTCTTCTTGTTCCATCATTTAGTTTCAATCTTATCTCAATTAGCAAATTAACCTTTAACAGAAAAATTTGTCTCATCTTGCTTGAAAGTTTTTGTTTCATCCAGGTCCTATTATTATGGATGACGATTGGACTAGTTAAGATGAGTGGTGGCCTTTTCTACCTTCAATAAGATTTTCAAACTACAAATAAACAGTCAATTCCTTTTAATCTTCTTGCTATCAGACGTTCTTTCTTATAATCTTATGTGTAAGGAGTCATTTTATATTTGGCATCATAGACTCGGACATTTACTTGCTGAAAAGCTTAGAATTCTAATGCATAATGTAAAGATTGAGCCAGATTTTACTTGTTTGACATGTCCTAGAGCTAAACAAAAGAGACTCCCTTTTCCTTCTCATAATGAAAAATCACATTGTGCCTTCGATCTTGTCCATGTGGATGTGTGGGGTCTTTACTCCTAAAATGACATATATGGCAATCATTACTTCATTACTCTTGTAGATGACTTTACCAAAGCCACATGGGTGTTCCTAATGAAAAATAAAATAGATGTCTCCTATATGATTCCTCAATTCTATAAATACATCCTCAACCAATTTCAAAAGTCCATCAAAACCATCAGAACAGATAATGATTTGGAGTTTGCCTTTACCACTTTTTATTCTAATTATGGGATCACTCACCAAAAATCATGTCCTTACACTCCACAACAAAATGGAATTGTTGAGCGCAAACATCACCACATTTTAAATATTGCTAGAACATTGTTGTTTCATACTTCTTTGCCTATTAAGTTCTGGGGTGATGCTATTTTAACAGCAGTATATTCAATAAACAGAACTCATTCACCACTCATAAATAATCTTACCCCTAATGAAAAGTTGTTCCAAAGGCCACCCTCATATAGTCACTTAAGATGTTTTGGCAGTTTCTGTTTTGTGGTTGTTCTTAGTCCTCATAAAAGAAAATTTGATCAAATAAAAGAAAATTTGATCAAAGATCTAGGAAATGTATGCTATTAGGATACCCCAATCATACTAAAGGCTACAAACTGTTTGATTTAGAAACTAAACAAGTTTTTCTTTTAAGAGATGTTCATTTTTTTGAAACTCTCTTTCCTTTCCACCACTCTTTTTCAGAGAAGACTTTTCTTGATTCTTCAGTTGTAAATTTAGATTCAACAAATCTTGTGTTGCCTGAATTGCCAAATGTTCCTTGCTCTCTAGTTCCAAATTGTTCAAATCATATTCTAGTGTTTCAAACTGTGTCACCTACATCTCAACCTACATCACCTGTTATTCATCATGATACGTCTCAAACTGAGTCACCTGTATTTCAACCTACATCACTTGTTATTCCATATAAAGATGATACACCTCATATCACAGACAATAATATAGTGCAATCACTAGCAAATGTTGACTTGTCCCATCATATTTCACATCCTCCAATAGCTCAACTTGTAAGAAAGAGCCAAAGAGTCCTCAAAACACCAAGTTACTTGAAGGACTATCATACTAATCTTCAAAAACCTTCTCATAACGACCTAAATAATTCCAGTTCTGCCTTTGTCACATCTCATCCCATTCAGCACCAACTTTCATATAACAATGTTTCTCCACAACAAAAGTCATTTGCTTTGTTTATATCATCACTACCTGACCTTGCTACATTTGCACAAGCCTCTCAACTTGATCATTGGAAGTTAGCTATGACAGATGAACTCAATGCCTTAGAATAGAATTAGACCTGATCAGTGGTTCCTCTCCCTTATATAAACAACCAATAGGTTGCAAATGGGTATATAAGACTAAATTTAAGTTAGATGGAAGTGTTGACAGGTATAAGGCTCGTTTGGTAGCCAAGGGTTATAGTCAAAAATAGGGTCTTGACTATCAAGAGTCTTTTAGTCCTGTGGCTAAAAATATTACTGTCAGGTTATTTTTTGCATTAGCAACAATTAAAGGTTGCACTTTATCTCAGTTAGATGTTAATAATGCATTCCTTAATGGATATTTGTTAGAGGAAGACTATATGGACATACCTCCAGGATACCAGCTGTAAGGGTAGAATGGTAGTGCTTTTGGTAATGGTGATGCTTGTGTTCCTACTATTTCTCTTGTCTCTTCTGTACCAATTAATGTTTCTGCTGAAAATGTTCACTGTGGTATTGACACTTATGTTTCTGGAGAGAAAGGAAAAACTGAAGTTGTTAATTAGAATGATACTGGTATAGTTGTGAACTCTTGTGTTTTTGTTTGAAATAATAGTGCTTCTGAACAGAATGACAAAATTGGTCTTGATATAAGCACACATGGTCTCAAGGGTGCAAAAAGTTATTGTTCTATTAATAATGCTTGTGTTTTGAAACATGCTCGGTCTGGTTCTTATGCTACTAAAGTTTCTAGTAATGATCAGTTTGGTTCTTGTGCTACTAATGTTTCTGGTAAAGCTCAAAAATTAGTTTGCAAGCTTTATAAATCACTTTATGGCTTAAAGCAAGCCTCTAGGCAATGGAATATCAAATTCACTGAATGCCTAGTGAATCATGGTTTTAAACAGTCGAAAGTAGATTATCCATTGTTTACAAAGGTGACAGATTTTGGTTTTATTGCCTTACTTATGTATGTTGATGACATCCTAATTGCAAGTAACAATGAGTTACTTACTACAAAGGTGAAATGAATGATGAATTCAAATTTCAAGCTGAAAGATCTTGGCAAGGTAAAATATTTTCTTGGCTTAGAGGTAGCAAGATCATAATTTGGAATTTCCATCTGTCAAAGAAAGTTCACACTATAACTTCCAGAGGAATTTGGGCAGCTTGGTGCAAAACCCAGCTGCATACCTATAGACGTGAACCATAACTTAGTGCACACAACATAAAATCAATTGATAAATCCCACATTATATAGACAGTTGGTTGGCAAGCTATTATACCTTACTCTTGCCAGACCAGATATAAGTTATGTTATTCATATTCTTATGCAATTTATGGACAAACCAGTACATTTCCACTTACAAGCAGCATACAAGGTTTTGAGGTACTTAAAGATAGCACCAGGGCAAGGTATTCTCATGTCATCATCTTCATCTTTACAAATTAATGCTTATACAGACAGTGACTGGGCTGGCTGTAATGAAACTAGGAAGTCCTTGATATGATACTGTGTGTTTCTTAGGAATTCCTTGATTAGCTAGAAATCGAAAAAACAAAACACAGTCTCTAGGAGCTCAGCTGAAGCTGAGTATAGGGCATTAGCAGCAACATCCTGCGAGATTTTGTGGCGTATATAGTTATTGAATGATTTTGGAATTATGCTTCAAAAACCAGCAGACTTGAATTGTGATAGTGCCTCTGCCATACACATATCCAAAAATCTTGTTTTTCAGGAAAGAACGAAGCATACAGAAATTGACTGTCATTTTGAGAAGGAGAAAACACAAACTGAAATTATAAAGCCTATATTTTTTAAAAACTACTTAACATACCACAGATTTATTCACAAAAACCTTGCATCCTTCTCAATTCAGATATCTTCTCAGCAAGATGAACTTACATAATTTGTATATTCATCTTGAGAGGGAGTGTTAGTCTATATTATTTATTTAGTCTGTTTAACTTTGTTAGTTTGTTATTATAATTAGTTCAATTAATTTAGAATTTATTAGATAGTTTTAACAACTTAGAGCCAGCTATTATTCTTCTGTATATAAGTACTAATTGTACTCTTTACTATATTGATTAATCAAATCAATCCATTCACATTTTATCTCACCATCAAATTGTTAACAGCAGGAATTGTGGACTAATGTATATGCACATTTTGGTTGGTTAATTTATATTCAATTAGGAATATAAGAAATAGAAGTACAACGGATTTCCACTAGGATAATTGTATTATCTCCCTATTACATAATAGACATATATAAAATAAATAGTAATAATAAGTGCAATTAATTTTTTCTTTACATTTACAAAACTCTGCCCGTAGAATTTGAAGCTTTCCATAAAATAATCACTTGCTACTCTTAAAGTGTGGTTTGCTCTGTCTTGTAATTGAAACGTGTGTAGATTGCTCTTCCTATAAGATCTGTTGGTGATTTAGAAATAGTTGTGGGTTTGTAAGTCATAAAATTGTGGAAATATTATTTTAGATCTCTAAGAAGTATTTCACTGCTTTATTGTCATTATTTTTCTACATTGGTATAAGAGTCATTAGGGCTTGATTTTCCCATTTAATTATTTATTCCTATGCGCTTGAATTGCTAAGTTTATTTTATGGCTTTATTTATGTGTTATTGATAGAATTGTTAAGTTTATTTTATGGCTTTACTTATGTTTGTTATTGGTAGAATTATTTTTACGATGTTTTAGGTCATAAAATTTGTATCAAAACATATTGAGTACTTTTTTTTTCTATTTTAAGAAGATGAATAATTTTTTTTTTAATTGGATTCGTGGATTTTTTTATAATAGTATTTTTGAATGACAAAAATTTGAATTTTGAATTTGTATTTTAGTCAATTTCTTTAATTAAAAAATAATTGAGACCCTGAATTTGAATTTGTATCAAATTTCTTTTTTTTTTTTTTTATCATTAAAATTGAATTAATTTAAATTTAATTCAAATGTTTAGTGAAATTTACAGTCTAATACTTTTTTTTACTTAATTATTTTAAATATATTATCTCTATTTTTAATTTAAAATTTTTATTTTTTAAATTTAAAATTTCTTACATTCTTAAATAAGAAAAAATTATAAATTTATAAATTTTAAATCATATATTTTAAAATTTAAAATTTAAATTTATGCATACAAATTCAATCTTAATTTAAATAATTGTTGCCAAAATTATTGATGGATTAAAAAATTTATTATACATATACTCACACGCACAGAAGCTTAATACCCTGATTGAAACTTTAGACCAGCACATGTTAAATTTAAGACCACCACATATATATTAGGGATGTTCACGGCTCGGGTCAATTCAACAAAAGTTCGACCCGATCCAACAATAAAATAGCAGCAAAATAATTAATTGAGATCCTATCAACCCGATTCGAAACAGTTTGGTGGAGTCAAACCGGTTGGCCGGATCGGGTGTGGTTAAATCCAATTCTAAATTATAAAATAAGAGAGAAAACAGAATAGTACGTTTAAACTTGCAGCTAGTAAGCCATTTATAATGCTTTTTAAAAAACAATAATAAAAAAGCCACCATATTCAAAATTAAAAAGCCACCCACCACCCCTTAAGGACAAAAGGCAACAATTCCAAAACAATAATTTAAAGGGTAGTTGAAAGTGTGGACAAGAAAACAAAATCAAAACCCTGTAACCACTACACAATATCCACCTACCAACACTTAATGGCCGAATATAGTTTATTGCATAAACTAAATTTTAGTGTTTTCTTAACAAAAGTATTTTCATAATAATATTATTCATGACATATTATTATATTATTTGTGATAATAATTTTATTATTGTTGTTTGATAGAGA
>CANXYC013251283.1:0-22430 GCA_948193065.1 Aleurites moluccanus
TGAGACACCATATGATCCTACTAAAAGACTAAGTCCTAATGAAGGAGCTAGTGTGAATCAGTTGGATTATTCCAAACTGATTAGTAGTCTCATGTATGCAATGACTTGCACTAGACCAGACATAGCCTTTACAGTTGGCATGCTGAGTCGTTTCACTAGTAATCCTAGTCAAGAACATTGGATTGCCTTAACGAGGCTAATGAGATATCTTAAGGATACTTTAAATTACGTTCTATGCTATAATGGTCATCCTCCTATCTTGGAAAGTTTTTCTGATGCATCATGGTGCTCAGAATTTAGAGACAGTAAATCTACTAGTGATTATGTTTTTACACTAGGTGGAGCAGCTGTGGCATGGAAATCCAAAAGACAGACTTATATTGCTTTGTCGTTTATGGAATCAGAACTATCAGCTCTAGATTCGACAGGAGGAGAAGCAAAATGGATAAGAGATTTGATCCTGGATATTCTATTAACTTGTCTAAAGATTAATTCTTTAAGTTTATTTTGTGATAATCAAGCTATAGTTTCAGTAGTGAAAAACTCACTCTTTAATGGTAAGAGGAGGCATATTATGCTGAAACATGCAATGTTGAATTATCTTATAGAACAAGGTATTATCACTTTGGTTGATGTGCAATCGAAGGATAATATTGCAGATGCACTCAGAAAAGGTTTGAACAAAAATCAAATATTCAAAATTGTGGAGAAAATGGGATTAATAGCTATATGAGACAGACATTAACCTACATCTGTGTTATTTTGAATTTTCGAATCTCCCTTTGGTGATTAAGATAAGCACTTGATAATGTTTTGATGCTTACAGTTATTAATATATCATTCCACATTTGATAATATATCTTTTTGGGCGAATTGTCTCATTCCACATTTGATGAGATAATTTATCTCCATTTGGATGTTCTGTCCTGAGTGGTTGTATCATTCCATACTTGATGATACAGCTTAACTAGATTTGAACTTGACAGCTGTAACATTCCACATAAAAATATGAAATGGTTCTTTTGAAAAAGAAACTGTTTAGGTCTTATTCTTATAAAGAAACTTGACATTGATACTTATTGGTTTTGACATTGATGCATACTATTATTGACATTAATGTATTGTTGGTATTGATACTTAATTGACATTAATATATTATTATTTTCAGTTATTGTGGTATTGTGCTAAGTTCTTTTTGATAAACTAGACACTTTAAAGAGTTATACAAATGATTGAATTCATATGAAATTCATATTTGGTAACTTACAGGAAATGACGAAAATAAAGGAGCAAAGTTGAACTGAACTTCTGATGAGAATGATCTACTTGATGAATAATTCCTTTATAGCTCTGGACTGTGGGGGACTATTATATTTTTTTTCAGTTGAATAAATAGTTCACTTGCAAGTGAAATTGCCCATTTGATTGAGTTTAGTTAAATTCTAAAACTCTATGTTGGTATACTTATTATTCAAATATATTTAATTTATTTGCTTCAATTTAGTTTATTTCTAAAATTGATAGTGTGCTTAAAGAATTCATATTTTGAGTAATGAATCTTTTTATGATATAATGATTAAATATTTTGTTTTGAATATTATATTATCTATCTATTGAAAAGTGCTATATGTAGAACATAGGAGGAGATTGTTGGGTATATTAATAACCCTAATATATATTCTAATATAAGCCCTAAATAGATAATGGACCTTTATAGTGGGCCTAATGGGTAAGAGCCCATTAACTGATTTAATCCTAGTGTAAACCTATATATATGCTAGCTGGGAGCAGCATGTTAGGTATTCCAAACTCGATACTTAGAGTGTAATGCTTCAAGCAATTGCATATTGCTTGTTCTAAACTCTAACAGAGCCAACCTTAACATTTGTGACAAAACCCACATGAAAGAAAGAAGTTTATGTTGCAGTCTTTCCAACATGGTTGTCAAAACTGAACAAGATTGACCGATCGAATCGAAAAAGTTAAAAATTAAATTAAAGATTAGTCCAATCAGTTTTAAATAATTCATCCTTCAAAAACTGGTTAAAAAACTGGTGAACCGATAACATTTGCAGATCTGCTTTCCAATTTTTTAACCAATTTAGTTTTGAAAATATTATTTTTCGTTGTATGAGAGGGTCATATGTTTTTCTTTTAAGAAAGAAAGATTAAGAATGAAGGTAGAGTAAAATTGAAAGAATTTTATTTTTTATCTTGTTGATCAGAGTCAATTATTAGACTTAGTATCAATCAAAAAAGATTTTTTTTTTCTTTATAAAGAAAATGACCGACAACATATAAAAATGCAATTGGACCTATTCACATGATAGTGAAGAAAATTATACATTAGAGAGGTCCAATTTTAAAAAATTTAACATTTTTCAAATTTAGACCCTGATCCATATTTACTGTTAAAAAGATAAAAAAAAATTAAAAGAGGCGTTTGATTGAGTTCAAGTTAATACAACATCACTTCTTTTCCACGTGAAAAAGGAGGGAAAGGGGGTCAAGGATTTTTCTTTTCTTTTCTTTTTCTTTTTCTTTTTCTTTTTCTTTTGAAGTGAAAGATCAAAAGCAAAATATATATCTTGCTAGCTAATTAACTTTTCCTTTTCAGCCCTCTCTTTAAGATTATTCCATCTTCTGATAAAGCTCAAATGCACATTAAACATAGAGAATTATTGGTCCCAAGCCTGTAAGGGAAGGAAGAAGAAGAAGGAATAAAGTTGATAAATTTTTTTTCTTTAAAAAAAAAAAAGAAGAAGCTTCCAATGGTTCCTTCTTCCATGCATCCAATCCATAAAACACAATTATATATTGATCATTAAACAAACATATTAATGATATATTAATAATCATCATCTTTTACTTCTTACAACCCACTCCTTGCAAACACATGTTTCCAACTCAAGATAAAAATTTAGTTTAAATTAAATTTAAAAAAAAAATTAACACTATAGGGTGATACAAAAAATTATCTATATGCATCAAAATACACAATTTGTATGACCTCAAATCCATTTTTGGTCCAACCTATAAATCTTAGTATGATTTTGAATTTTTGGTATCAAATAATATATAATTGCTTGAAACATTACACTTTAGTTATCTGATTTAAAATACTTAACATACTGCTTTCAGCTTGCATATAAATACTGATACATTAGAGTTTATCAATTAATGGACTCTCATATAAGGCCACTATAAAGATTCATATTAACTTATATTAAAACATATTTAGGTTATTATTTATATACCTAACACATCTTAGTGCTAATGTGCTTCTTGTTGAATTAGGTATATAGTACATTAAAATAAAACCAGGCGCAGTACACCATTCATGTTCATACATTTATTGCAGAAATACTATGGATTTCTCAAATTTCCAGAATACTCAATCAACTGTAAATGTTGCCAACGATCATGAAGAAGCTGAGCAAAGAGAGATCATTTCGTATATGGATTCTGATGCTTATAAGGCTGCAGCTAATGGTGATATGAACATATTCAATCCTTATACAGAATCTGATCTTAATCTTCTACTTACTCCAAACAAAAATACAATCCTCCATATTTTCATTTCTTCCACAAAAACAAAACAGTTAAAATCAGAGTCATCAATTTCATTTGTGGAGCAAATTCTCAACAAATGTAGATCGCTACTAATTCAAGCCAATAGCAAAGGCGAAACTCCATTGCATATAGCATCAAGGTTAGGGCTTGAAGATGTAGTGAAAATGCTTATAAATAGGGCAAAAACACAGGATGATGTTGAAAGCGGAATAGAAGCTGCAAGGGAGATGCTGAGAATGCTGAGTATAGATAAAGATACAGCATTACATGAGGCGGTGAGAAATAATCATCTTCCAATTGTGCAGATTTTGATTAAAGAAGATCCGGATTTTGTGTATTTAGCTAATGATTCCGGCGAAACTCCACTTTACCTTGCTGCTGAAAGAGGGCATAGTGATATTGTGAGTGAAATCTTGGCAAATTGTACCTCACCAGCTTATAATGGTCCTTTTGGTAGAACAGCTTTGCACGCTGCAGTAATCAACCAAGATCTAGGTACGTCTTTTTTTTCTCGTCGCTGGCTAACAGACATTATATCTTTGTTAATATAAACTATTTTAACTCTTTTTTTTTTTACCTGTAAAAAGATACTGATAACTTTTTTTTTCTAATTCTTATCTCATTGGATTTGCCCATAAACAGACCAACCAGATTATTTATTGACTGCCAGCATGCAATTTTGCCTCCATTAATTTACTTCATTTTCATTAAAAAAAAATAAAAAGATCATTTTATGCTGATAATATACGTATATCTTAATATTTGTTTCAGCAATGACAAGAAAAATTTTGGAAAAAAACCAGACATTGACCAAAGAAGTAGACCAACAAGGGTGGACTCCCCTGCATCATGCTTCAAACTTAGGTCCTCTGTCAATGGTGAAACTGCTACTACATTATGATAAATCTGCTGCCTATATTCGTGATCAAGATGGTAAAAAGACTCCTCTTCACATTGCAGCTCTTTGCGGGGAAAGACGTAAATCAATTGCGAAAAATATTATTTTACAATGCCCTGATTGTTGTGAAATTGTTGATCACAGAGGCAGAAATGCTCTGCATTTTGCTGTAGAGAGTTATAGCCGTTCAGGATTGAGTTCTCTCCTTCAAAATACTTTTATTTCCAATCTTATAAATCAAAAAGATGATGATGGTAATACTCCACTTCATTTGCTTGCTACTGTTGGGTTTCATTGGTCTCCCCTTTTGAGGCATCCTCTTGTTGATTTGAAGGCAGTTAATAAACAAAACTTGACTGCTGTTGATATTATTGTTGATTCATACAACGAAAGTGTCTTTCTTGGTACTCCTAAGGTATGATCCCATACTCATAAATTAATCCATGTTTTTGGTGATATACTATTCTAGGTTCAATTTGTATAGGTAGTTATTATAATTCTTAATTATATTTGGTTATATATGATATAAAATCCAAATATTTTAGTATTTTAAATGATTAATTTGTTGGAAAAAATATATCACATCGAATAATGATAAAATAAATAAAAAACTTATAAGTGAGTGGGTGTTGAACTTAGCACAAGCCAATTAATTTTGTGGAAGTGAGTCCCACGGATTTTAATATGGTATTAAAGCTTCATACCCAAACGGGTTAGATCTTGCGATCCATGTTCGAGCTCCCGTTGTTGTTGTTGAACTGACGATGATGTCAGTCCGGACCGAAGCTGAAAAAGAGATATCAGGCGGTCCATTGGTGAGTAAGTGTCAACCGGCTTGTTGATGTTAGGCCATGAGTCAAAGCCCGGTTGCACTTGAGGGGGTGTGCAAGTGTGTTGGGAAAAATATCTTAAATCGAATAATGATAAAATAAATAAAGAATTTATAAGTGAATGAGCGTTGGACTTAGCACAAGCCATGGACTTTAATATAATTATCCAAATGTACCCTTAAAATATTCTAATCACAATGCCTTTTCATTTCTTCATCTTTAGGCCTCAACGAGGGCAAACCTAGGTAGAGGCTTTTGGAGGGGGGGGGGGGGAGAATTTTAGATTTAATGCACACCAAAGTCAATTGTGAAACCATATCGTTCGAATTAGAAATAGACCAGACACACAATCACAATGAATCCCTTGCAGGATGCTTGATATTAATTAAATATTATGCACGGGTCTCCCTTCCATACCAAAAATTAAATTTTGAAACAATTTTGTCATTTCATTATTTCTTGATCAACCTTGCAGGCAGTTCTATTAGACAAGTTGAGAAAAGCTGGGTGTAAAAGAAGTCTCAGAAACAAAATCAAGATAAAACGCAATCCAATTCAAGAAAATAGAGGCGTAAGCTTAACTGAATTCAAGAATGCAAAAGATGCTCATTTGATAGTAGCAACACTTATAGCAACAGTAACTTTTGCAGCAGGTTTCACCTTGCCTGGTGGTTATAATAGTGATAAAGGGGATGACCAAGGACTTGCAATTTTAAAAAGAAAAGCATCTTTCAAAGCATTTTTTATTTCTGATGGTTTGGCATTGATGTTTTCCACTACTGCGGTACTTATTCACTTTTTATTGGCAATGCAAGGAAATAAGAAATTCTTCCTTCGTTTATTATCTTGGGCTACTGTACTTATCGTTCTTGCTATGGCACTTATGGTAGTGGCATTTACTACTGGAACATATGCTGTCATCCCACACCACGCTGGGCTTGGAGTTGCAACTTGTGTTATTACTAGTTGTTATTTTATTCTCTCTCTTTTATTGATATTTCTTGCAATTCCCCTTTATGTACTCCATTAGAGTAAGAGGAACTAAATTGTATGTGCATTATTTTGTTGGGACAATTGTTTTTCTTTTTTATTAAAATTGAGTTATTAATTATATCCATATATATTTATTATAATTCATGGAAATTTAGAAAAGTTTACGTAGAAAATGCTCAAATGGTCCTGAATCAACTGTTAACTTGTGTAATTCAGATTAATTATTTTATTTTGTTTTCTATTTTTTTGTCTCATATTCCTTTTTGTGTATTATGTCATTTTTTTTTTAAATATTTTGACAGATAATATTTTTTTTTATAAATAATGTGATATACAAAAAAAAATTATGAGGTAAAAAATAAGATATAAAATGAATCAAAGAATTCAAACCACAATTTATGCCGACAATGTGTAACTCTCTAATTGGATCTGAATCAATAATTCAGGTAAGACATAGATTGAATTTGATCCATCATTAATTAGCTCCGACCCAAGTAACAGATCTATTAAGTCAATTATTAATGATTAATTATCTATAACTAACTCTAATTATTGAGTCAAACCAATTTTAAAAATTGTTATTTTTATAGTTAATTGCTCATAATAATTTATTTACAGAGCATCGAAGATGAAAGCTATGTATTTATTATGTTTCATATTTTGATGTTTTAAATTTATTTGATTCTATTAGTAGTAGTTAGCTATTAATTAATAGTAATTAATGGTTAACAGTTAGTACTTATTAGAAAATTAAATATTATCTATTTAATTATAATTTTAAATATAATTATTTTAAAATATTATATTTAATACTAATGACTTTGAAAACTCAAATCCTAAACGCTATTTCTCAATCGCTGAACTAAACCAACGAGACTGAAGTGGTTCAAATGCTTGGGCAAGTGAGAACTGAATTTTCATGGTCTTAGGTTGCAAATGCTTAGGGCATGTACCTTCTTCGTTGCAGCCCACCTACTACGTTCCAAGTCAACAAAAAACACCTTGGTTGACAAAAAACACCTTAGTTGGGCCATATTGAAGATGGCAGTCCACGTTCCATACTAACGATGGCAACGAATAAAGTAAATAAATAAAAATAGTTAAATAATCAATGCCATTTATTAAATTTAAGTAGAATATATAGAGATAAATTATTTTTATTTATCTAATCTAATATAAGATTTTAAATTCAAAATTTATTAAAATAAGGATAATAATTTATAAAAAATATCAAAAAAATATTCTCACTACCTAATAAAATAATGAAATAAAAGATTTAGAGAAAAATAAAATTAAAAATTTTATTAAATAACAATAATAGATAAAAAAAATATTCCCACTACATAATAAAAAATGAAATAAAAGATTTAGAGAAAAGTAAAATTAAAAACTTTATTAAATAACAATAATAGATAGAGGTGGAAGTTAAACCGATCAAACAGACTAAATCGAATTAAACCGATTAAATTAAAATCAACAATTTAATAATTTATTTAATTTGGTTTGATTTGAAAAATAGAATAAATCGAAAAATTAATTTGATTTGCTATTTGAGTTTTTTTTTTCGATTTTAAATCAAACCGAATCAAAGTTATAATAGATAGATGTGAAAGCCAAACTTATCAAACTGACTAAATAGAATTACACAGATCAAATCAAAATCAATGATTTAATAATTTATTTAGTTTGATTTGATTTGAAAATAGAATAAATTGAAAGTTTGATTTGATTTGCTATTTAAATTTTTTCTCAATTTTAAATCAAACCGAATCGAAGTTATATTATTATTATTATTATTATTACAATTAAATATATGTGATTTTATTTTATATATAATCATTTTTTTTAATTTAATATTAATTTAAAATTTAAAAAAATAGTCCTCCATGAAAATTAAGGGGGTGTATTCAATCTAAATTTTTAAAAATTTTTATAGATTAAAAAAGCCATAGTGTATTCAATTCAAATTTTTAAAAATTTTATGAAAATAAAATAATATTTAATTAAAACTTTTAAATATTTTAAAAAAATTTGTAAAAATTAAGGGGTATTCAATTAAATTTTTTATATAGTTTTAAAGAGTCTACCGATATTTAAAAAGCCATTAACTTTTAAAAAATAGATTTTTAAAATTTTAGATAATATTTTATGCGTTACTACTGATAAAATCTCTTTAAAATTATTTTTCACTTATACTCAAGATTTTTGATGACTTTTATTTTTTATATATTAATAAGAAAAATAATTAAATCGAACCAAACCAAATATGAATTATTTTTTAAAATCATTTGTTTAAAAATATATATATTATATTAATAATATTATTTTTTATTTTTTATTTTAAAAAATATTATTATTAGAAGTAGTGGCGGAATACATTGGGGGCAGCAGTGGCAACCCTGCTGAATTTTTTCTATTTTTTAAAGAATTTTTTTATATTTTATTGACATTAAAATTATTTACAATATATACTTTTAAAGAAAAAATAATGAAATAAAATTTATAAAATTTAGAGTATTAAATACATATATTTTATTTATTTATTTTATAATGATACGCTAATAAAAAAATTTATGAGATATTAGAATCGAATTTGATATGCAAAAATAATAATATTGTTAATTTTAAACAACTACATTGTAGAAAAATATTATAATTTAATAATGAAAAAAATATATGTGATAAAAAAAATTAACTTTCTAATAAAATAAAAAAGTTTTTACATATTTTTTTTAATATTAAAAAAATAAATTCTAACTCGTATTTATTTTTAATATTAGGATTATAAGTAAGAGAAGTTAATTTGATAATTTTTTTTATTTAAATAATCTTATATTCATATATTATACCTTTAATTTAAAAAAATATTAAATAATGATGAAATAATTTATTTATCATTCTTTTTTTATAATATGTATTAGTGTATTGTGATAATATCCATTCAAACATAAATGTTTAATTTTATATTTTGACTTTGAAAATTAATAATATAATTGATATGTAAATTGATTTTGTATTTTATTAATTAAAATTTAATTATTGATATTAAATAAATAAAAATTTTATCTCATTTATAAATTTTATATAAAAAATTAATATAATATTTGAGTATTAATCTATAGTTAAATTTATCTATAAATAGATGTTAAATCTTAATTTATAAATGAAATTGAGAATTCAACTAACAATTTTTTTTTTAAATATTTTTTAAATTTAATTCGACTTATAAACAAGTTTATATGTGATATAATTTTTTATTTTTATAGATAATTAATTTTTTAGAATGTAATCTTAAAATATAAATATATTTTAAAAATAAAATTGAAATATGATATTATTGAAATTATTATTATTATTGAAAATGATTAAAGTAATAAAATCTCAAAAAATGCTATTACAAGTAATATTATAATTTTTAAATATTTTGAATGTTTATATTTTAAGATTTATCGTATTTAAATTTTATATATTTTAAAATTTTTTAAAAATATTTTGCCCCCTATTAAAATCTAATCATGACTCCGCCGCTAATCAGAAGTAACAATCTATCATTAATATGAACTCAAATAAGAAAATATTAAATTTTTGTAAATATCAAAATAACTATTACAAATCAATTAAAATCTATAAAAATATATTTATATCTACAAAATAAAAGTCATTAAAAATTCATAAAACTATAAAAAATTTATTCATTTATAAAAATATATAAAAGTCATTAATTATCTTGGTTCAATACACCTTCTAATTAATGATAAATAAAAAAAATGTACAATTCTTGAGAAAAATATTAATTCTAGGTGTGTTAATTAATAAAATAGATAAATTTTATATTATATAATATTAAATTATTTTTAAAATTTTTTTATTATCAAAATTTTATCTGTGTTTTTCTCTAAATTTATAATAAAATAATGATAATTTATAAAAAAAATATAATTAGTCTGAAATCGATAATTGAAGGTATTCAAATTGAATTAAATTGACAGTTTAATCATAATTATAATTTAATTTAATTTGAGAATTTTTCAAATTAAAAAAAAAATTGATTTCATAATAATTTTTCAAGTCAAATAAAATGAACCGGTGTCATTCTAATAGATGAATTTTCTTTTAATTAAAAAAATAAAGGGATAATTTAATTTTGGATTAATTATTTTTTTTATAAAATAATTTAATACATTAAATCTCTACTAATTTTTTAAAAATATATTAACTCTCATAACGAATGTCTCGTTATATTAATATATATTTTCATTTAATTTTGCCGTTAATCAACTCTAAAATGGTCAATAAAGATAATAAAAAAATAAAAATACTCATGTCTTTTATTTTTCTTTAAAAAATATTTTTTACAGTTAAAAAATTTATTTTCATATTTGTTGACAATTTTAAAAATAAAAAAAATAAACAAATATGTTTTTTAAAAAATATTTTTTTATTTTTTATTTAAAAAAATTTAAGAAGAAATTAAATTATTTATTCTTAAATTTTTCAATATAAATAAAAAATTTATTTTCAAATTTTTGATACATTTAAAAATAAAAAGTAAAAATGTTTTTAGAAAAATATTTTTTAATTTTTTTTAAAATAAAATAAAAAATATTTTTATTTTTAAAATTATTAAAAAATATGAAAATATATTTTTTAATTAAAATATATTTTTTAAAATAAAAATAAAATGTAATTATTTAAAAATAAAAAATAAAATTATTTTTATTATTATTATTGAATATTTAAAAAAATAATATGTAAGAATTTAATAATATATTATAACATCAGAAAGTTAATATATTTTTAAAAATTAATATATTAAGTAATTCAATTAGTGAAATCATAATTAATCCTTTAATTTTCGAAAGGATGTAAAACAAAGGTACAACTCCCGTAACATTGGCGCTTTGCCGCTTTCCTTAATACCCTCCAAAAAAAAAAAAAACCTCTTTAAACCCTAAATCCAACGGTTTCTATTAGTTGTTCGTTAAAGCATAAATTAATCTCATCCGTCCGATCTTTCCATAATTAGGTATTCTCTCTCCTTTCTCATTCTTTTCATCTTCTTCTACTACTCTCACTTCATTGTCTCTCTCTCTCCTACTTTGGAAAACCGCTGTTGAACCGGTTTTGCACAGTTTTCAAAAGCGGTTTTCCGGTCATTTCAGATCGGCTCTTTTGATTTTGTCTCGGCCTCGATCCGTTGCTTTTAGGTCCGTTTTCAATTTATCCTTTTCTTAGTTTTTAGTCTCTCTGTTCCTACCTGTATACGCGTATTAGACACGTATTTTTAATGGGTTCTCTCTTTTTTCCTTTTTTAATTTAAATTTGTGCTCTTTTTTTCTTTGTTTTGTTTAAACAATCAATTTTTTTTAAAAAATCTCTTTGTAAGTATTTCTTTTTTGGTTTAATTGGGTTTCAGTGAATTGGGTTTACAATTTCCATATCGTAATTGGATTTTTCCATTTCAATTGAACTTGAAGTTGCAAACTTTTTTTTATTTTTATTTTCTCACGTTTTCTCAGCTACCAAAAAGAATATTTTTCCCTCTCAGATTTGTTTATTTGCACTTAGATATTGAAGTTCTGATATATATATATATATATATATATATATATATATATATATATATATATATATATATTACTCTCTATATATATCTCTAAATATCTTAATTATTATCTTAATTATTAATTTTTAGTTTCAATTATTTGCATTTGATTTTTCTGGGTTTAGAATTTTGCCTTTTTTTTTTTTAATTTTATTTTAAAAGACAAAAAAAAAAAAATCGATATCAAAAGATAATAAAATTAGAATCTTATGCTTTTCCATTTTAAAATTAAAAAGGAGGAATCAGAATCTTGTTTTTTCCTATTTTCGTGTAAGTTGCTAACGTGCCCCTGATAATAATTTTTTTTTTAAATAATTATTACATTTTTTTTTAATTTATTTCTTTGAATTCTATAAATAAATAAATAAAAGAAAGTGGAATTGAGAGAGATATCTTAACGTCTAAGTTTTATTCGAAAGAAAATTATTTCAAGTTGTTGGGAAATTTTGATTGATAGATTTGTTGTGATTTATATTATAAAGACTGGTGCTTTGTCTTTGACTAACCCTTTTTTCTATTGCTCTCTTTGTAGGCATTAACTTGGGCTTTTATTGATCGATCATGGCCACTGGAACGGAACTCGGGAAATGTAATCCTCTCTTATTAAATTTACTGTTCAAATCTGCTTTTTTATTTTGAGTATTGGGTCTGTTTTGTGTGTATGTTTCGTGTGTTTTTTTTTCATTAGTTTAAATTTCTTTTATGTAGTTCTTCCTTTTCTGCTTTACTGAAACTGAAATTTTAAAATCTGGATTGTTCATGTTTTAGTGAATTTTACTGGAATGAGCAACTTTTATTGTGGATAAATCAAAGAATCAATTTAATAATGAGTAAACTGTTTTTGGGTTGTTCTATTTATGCCTTTTCTTTTCTTCCCTTCCTCTTTCTGCTAAAAAGTTTATAGTGGCTCTATCCTGAAAAGAGAAAAAGGAGGTTATGTATTGACTATGCAAAGGAGTGCAACCTTATTTGCTTTTAGATGGTAGATTGACTGCTATTACCATATATAATCAATTTGATTGTTTGTTTATTCTTGTTTCCATGTTTACCAAAATAATCATTTTATTCTTGTTTCCATGTTTACCAAAATAATCATTGACTTCGTTGGCAATTCAATGAGATTGTATTCCTTCAAGCAGTCTCCTTCAAGCATTCTGACGATATTCTTAAAATTACTGTTTTAATAGCATGACCATTTTTTTTAATCTTTTTGTGTCTATTTCATGATGTGGCTTTAATTACTCGGAATGAGAATTGTGTTCTTTACATGCAATGCAGCTGAACCTGTTCCGGCAGGATTGAAGGCAGACCCCATCACTAAATTAGACGTGCATGATATGGTATGTCTTATTTATCTATAATGTTCTGTTTTCTTCCTTACGCATGCTTGCTTGAATAAACATCATTATTCAGGTAAAAAAAAAAAAAAACTCGGTGTTAAATTTTTTATTGCTTCCTCAACTTTCACTTTGTGAATTGGTTTATGGTATGTACTGAAATACTGGATTAATGAGGATTATAAAAATTTCAAGGAAATTTATTTGTCTTTCATTAACATCTCTTCAAGCATTAAAAAGCTGTATTTTGTTTTCAATTTTAATTTTTTTTTTACTCTGAGATCTATTCTCCCTATTTAAAAAGCTTACCAGTGGTTTTTACTCAAATTCTTATAATCATTATGTATGTTCACTGTAGTCATCCACATTATACAAGTTGTACTTTGTATGGTAGGGGATGGTTATGACAATAAGGGACTTTCTTAATCTTTGATGACATGGTTATGTTTTTATTATCTTATTTTCATTTTGAACACTTCTGTTTCAGGCTTCTGGAAAAGATGGAATGCCATCCGACTCAATCTCGTCTATTTGCTCTTCAGGGGATGCTACTTCTAATAGCAAAGGTGAAGGAGATGGTACTACTATCATCAAAGGGGAGGCTGATAAAGAGTCAGTTGGAGAGCACAGCGTTTATAATCCACCTACTAGTAGTTACAATTATTACTACCCAGGTGGGATATTAAGACAGCCATATGCTATCCATAGGAGTTGTCACAAAGTGTATGCAATGGCAGATCATAATCTTCATTAAATTACACACATAACAAGTTTTCTGTGAAGTTGATATGTATACTATCATGCACCCCATGTTGCATAGAACTGGAAGCATTGGTTAAGTATTTTGTTTGTAGTTCACTGCCAAATCATCTTTTAGGCTGATTGTTTGATCATGTGAAAAGAGGAAAATTCGTTCACTTTCTCTGTTGTGTACATTCGTTTTTCTAAGGAGTCGTTATAATCCTTGCAAACTAAAAAAGGTCAGTCTTTAGATTCCATGGTTGTTTGAGAAGCTAAAATGATGGTTGCGATTGTTATGGCGGCAGCTAGCAGTTTGTCCTTGGTTGCAATCCATGTGGTCTTACTGAGTGAATGTAATTCAAGTTTCTCTTAGGAGGACCATAGTTGCAACGATGGACCTAAGCAAGATTTTGAGATAGCTCCTGACGTCTTCTCTTTATGTGAGGCTCTGATGTATTTAGTTGCACTACTTAAAAAAAATAATCCTTTTAATGCCCATTATAAAATATTAAAGTTCCTTCATTTAGCTCCGTCATTTTCAGTTGAAGCGTAGCTTATTGTAGCCTGCTTTGCAACAATTTATGTTTTTGATAATTTAGTCCTATTTATGGTTTATTAATTTCTATAAGTCTTAAATTAATGTTACAGGATATACTGGGCCCTTCACGCAATTGGATGATCATGGTTATTTTCAAGCGGATGGCTCTCACATGGTATGTTTTCCCAAAATTTATGTGGAGAACTACTTGCAAAAATATGAATCCTCCTTCTTGGCTGATAAGTATACAACTACATACATTTTATACAAATAATTGTTAATAGTACTGTTTATTGGTTGATCACTTCAGGGAATGCAATCAGACAACGGATCGCTGGTTTATTATTTACCTGGATATAATCCATATGCTTCTGGGGCAGTTGTTGGTGTTGATGGGCAAAATGTTGGTCAACAACCCTATTTTTCTTCTCCTGGATACATGCAGCAACCTGTTTCCTATGGAGCAGAAGCTGTGCCTTGTTATTCGTGGGATTCAACATATGTTGGTGATGTTTCAAAGGAAAATGTTGGTTCCGTAAATGGAAAATATGGTTCAGGTTCTACTTTTGCCAAGTCAAATGGCTTTAACTCAATGAAGTCTAATGGGAACATTAGTGGCAAATCTTCCAAGTCTGCATATACACAATCAATCAGACCCTTAAACAAGGTATACATATTTTTAGCTCATTTACACAGTTCACATTAATTTTGCAAAAATATTGTTGACTAATCCTCATCTTTTGCTGATGTAAACCTTTTATGTAACAGATGTCTCAATTAGGTTCTGATTTATCAGCTGGCCTCTTGAAGGGATACCATCCTATGGGAAATTTCTCTTCATTTCCAATTCAAAAACATGGTTCACTCCTGCATAATGGTCCTATGAACTACAGACAAAATGTGAGGATATGGAATGGAAATGATAGAAATAAATCAAGAGACAGATTTCATAAAAACAATGATTTTGACACCTCAACTGAATTAACTTGTGGTCCTCGGGCCTCTAGCAAAATTGCTCCTTTGGACTCCTCTGTCAAGGAAGACTTGGGAATCACTGTACAAAGAGATCAGTATAACCAACCAGATTTTGAAACCGAGTATGTAAATGTGAAGTTCTATGTCATAAAATCTTACAATGAAGATGACATTCATAAGAGCATTAAGTATGATGTATGGGCAAGTACTCCAAATGGTAATAAGAAGCTAAATGCAGCATTCCGTGATGCAGAACAGAGATTGAGTGGAACTGGAACAAAATGCCCGATTTTCCTCTTTTTTTCAGTGAGTTGAAAGCATCTCTTCTTTCTTCTGTTAAAGTTCCATAATTTTCTTTTCTTATTATGCCTGAATATATGATTTGATGAAGTCCTCATTACATTCCTTCTTTCTGATGTTCATCATAACTTCAGGTTAATGGAAGTGGGCAGTTTGTTGGGATGGCTGAGATGGTTGGACAGGTGGATTTTGATAAAGACATGGACTTTTGGCAACTTGACAAGTGGAATGGTTTCTTCCCAGTTAAATGGCATGTCATAAAGGACATTCCTAACAATCAGCTACGCCATATCATTCTTGAAAATAATGATAGGAGGCCTGTAACTTTTAGCAGGGACACTCAAGAGGTATCTGCTTTTCTTTCAACAATATTTAAATTTTAAACTCAAATTTTAATTTGATTTTTCTATCATGAAAACCTTTGTGTGGCTGAAGTTTGCACTATCTGCAAGGAAATATAATAAGAACCATTTACGTGCTGATTGTAAATAAGTGGTGTTTCTTGCGTGTTAATTTTAATCTGAATGTTGAACACATCATGATAGAGGATAAGAAGAAAGGAAGAGATAGACCTAAACTAACTTGAGGAGAGGAATATAATATGATTTATATGTATTTTAATTATCAGAAAATATCGCCCAAAACCGTTTGGAATGAAAACAAAGAATTCATATAGCTGACCCCAATTAATTTTGGAATTAAGGCTGAGTTGATTTGATTTATACTTTGCCAAAAAAAAAAAAACACTTTACTATGTTAGAAATTCATTCCTAGCAACCTCTGTTCATGTTCATTTTTGTGGTTGGTTTAACAAGATTTCTTATCATAATTTGCAGATTGAACTTAAACAAGGTTTGGAAATGCTCAAAATTTTTAAGAGCTATGCAGCTAAAACGTCATTGTTAGATGATTTCAATTTCTATGAAATTCGAGAGAAGTCTCTTAATTCTAAAAAGAGCAATAAACCAGCAAGTCTGCGAATGGAAATACACAACAATGGTGATTTCCCAGTAAGTCCTTCCTCTTCCAACCTTCTCTCTTTTAATTTTTTATTTGTTATTTTATTGTTTTCCTTCTCATAAATATCAATGCTTTATTTTTTCAAGTGTATGTAGATGTCTTAGTTTTTCAAATTTTGTTTGACATTGTTTGGCATTTCTTGAGCAATACTTACCACTGTAATTCATTCCATTTAAGCCCCGATACTGCTATCTATGAATTGGCAATGAAGGATTACCAAACCCGTCTAATTATGCAAACAAACATCCTTTTTTATTATTGGACATGCCAGAACATTGTAATCATGATGTGTCTGCACATCCCAAATGGTAGTAAACCACCTTCACATCCAATTATCATGGGTCCATAGTATTATTTTGTTTAATGTTTCTTTATTTTAGTTAGCTAATTCTGCAACTATTATCTTTATGCAGAATCAGACGAAAGCAGGAGATAGGAAATTTGAAGACGACTTAAGAACCAAGAGAACTATTAATCCATCATCTCTTGTCAATCTAACAAAAAATCTCTCTCTCCACGGCTACAACCCGAAGAATAATTCTGTAAAGAAGATAGAAAATGCAATTCCCGATGTTCCTGCACCATAGGCAATTTACAGTGCATTTTAGTTTTTAACAATGTTATAGCTCTACCGAGGTTTACCTCTTGATTTATCTTTCTTGTCTCTTTTTCTTTTTCCTTTGTTTTATGATTTCTCTTCTTTTTCCATTTAAGCCAGTTCAAAGGCGCTATTTATTCTATAGGTTAGAGAGTTATATTTTATTTGTAATACTTGTTTTGGTTGATTTGGAAGTGAGGTGGGGGTGGTGGTGAAGATCAATATTAATTTATCATTTGATGTGTTTGTGTTGAAGCTTGATACTCTCTGAATCTCCTGAATATATGATTTCTCATATATATATATATATATATATATAATCATTTTAAGACAATTAATTGGATTTTTGTTTACAAAATCTCAATTATTTAATTCAAAATTAATAGTTGATATTCAAATTTAAATAAACTTTAGTTCAGTGCTATAGTAGGCATTTCTAAAATTGTGAAGTATATTGAATTTGCGTCTAAAATAATTAATAAAAGTTACCAAAAAATCAAATTAATGAACTTTTATGGTAACCTTATTCAAATTTAATGAATTTTGAATGTAGATAAATGATATACACTATTTGCACATAAAACTAGTTTAATTATAAATTGAATAATAAATCATATTTTCTGTTCCTTTTCTTTTTATTACAAACCAAATGTTGGATACTCAAAATCTCTATCATTCTTTTCTTATATAATTAAATTAATTAACTAGCAGATATTCAAATACTTATAAACTGTTAAACTAGTAAATTTTGAAACACTACGAAAAAGATTTAGAGGTTTTTAAAAGTTTCCATGCATTGCACTTCCATCTTTCTACAGGATAATAAATTTATCATATTAAATTATGTAATTAATAACTATTTCATAAGATAATATAATAATTAACTATTTAAATTATAAAATATATATTAAAACAAATTAATATTAATTAAATTATAATTCGAAGTGATAAATTATATTTATCTAAAAATTTATCGGATAATAAACTCAATTTAGAATTTCATTTTACAATGCTAAGATAATTAATTTTGAAGATTTGCCTAATATAATTTGATCTGACATAAAATTATGAATTTAGATTTAAGCTTTGTTTCTAGGATGGATCCACTTCTAAGAGTTTTGCCATCTAAGCAGGCTGGACTTGAAAATTATTGTGTGCATAAACTTGTTCCATTCAATTAATAGAAGAAAAAATAATTATTATTTTACCACTTTAAATTGGATTTAGAATTTAGATTCTTCATGAAAAATAAAAATGGATTTAGATAAAAATTTCAGCCCAATTGGTAAGCCTACCCATTAATAAGTGTAATGGGTTAGCCTATTCCTGAACTTGAGCCCAAATTGCCACCTGAAAACTGTTAACCCCTAAACCCTGAGCAACCAGTGTCCCGCTGCTCCCGAGTTTCAGTACTGTTTGGAAGCCAGGAAAACAGGATTCCTGGAAAACTCTTAACCGAAGCATCAAATGACGGAAAACGCCAAACACTCTTTAGATACTTCCTTTGTTGAATCTCCTAAGAGACCTTCGAAGGTCCCAAAGACCCAAGATTTCAGCGACGAAGAAGAAGAAGAAGAAGACCAAGTGCAGGAATCGAGCGTAGTTGCTAAACCAATGAGCTCAAACCCTAGAATTCAACGCTATTTGATTGCTGTTGAGTATATTGGTACCCGATTCGCCGGTTCCCAGAAGCAGCTCAATGCCAGAACAGTGGTTGGGGTCCTCGAGGTGATTTCTAACTGTCATTTGTTTGTTATTCTGAGAGGAGCCGTAGAAAATTTTTGGACTTCTTATACATTTTGGATAATTATTGGGCTAGTTTTACAAATTGATTTTCTTGGTTTAGGAAGCAAAAAGCAATTTAGCAACTTAGTGATATATATATATGTAGTATTTTTAACAATGTTAAATGCAGGAGGCTTTTCATAAATTTATTGGCCAGCCAGTATCAATCTCCCTGTCAAGTAGAACTGTAAGTATATTTTATGCTGCTTTCATTACTTTCAGTTTTAATATCTCATTTGTTGTACTAGGATGTGATTATGAGGATTAATGTTTGAAATGGTGGTAATGATTAATGAAGGAGTATGATTTGTTGAGGGAATTCTAAAATTCTAAACTTTTTAGAAGTATAGGATAAATGGTCTGAATCACTTGAGAAAAGATGATTTACCTATTTGGAACTATGTATAATAGTGTGACAAAATGTCCAAGGGGATTTAGACAAGTGAATAGTTCTACTTGTGATGTGTTGTTGCTTTATCTATTTTCTTTCAAGAACGAATATATTTGCATGCAGTCTGCACACGCTATTAATTTCTACCATATGTATATTTTTTTACTTATTGTTTTTTCTAGGCTATGATATAGATGCTTAGTTTCAATTATTTCAGGATGCAGGAGTGCATGCCTTATCAAATGTTTGCCATGTTGATGTTGAACGTATAAGCAAAAGGAAGCCTGGTGAAGTGGTATGTTATGTACATATTAAAATTAGTCACTTTTTGTAGAATATTGTCTTTCATTTGTTGCTGGTAAAGATCTGGAGTGGCGTGAGCTCCCTCCTGATGTTTGTGGTTTTGGTAATTTTTTTATTAATTGCAAGAACCTATGTGTTTGTTTAGCCAAGAGCAAAAGCCAGATTTTTGAAATTTCTGATTTGAGGTCTCCTTTGATTTACAAATTGTCGAACGAATGTCAAGATTGCCACACATGTTCATGCAAATGCATAATACTTTCACGGCTGGCAATGGAATTTACTCTTCTTATTATTGTGGTTTTTACAGAATTCGGAATACTTGAGCTGACAATTAGTTATGTTTTATGATCATCTAATAACTATTTTCTTTTTTTCATGAAAATGTAGTTACTGCCGCATGAACCAGCGGTAGTTAGAAGAGCTGTAAACCATTTCTTACAGGTGTGCTTTTATGTTTATCTTTTCTTTTATGAATAGTTACATGTGTGTATTCTAAAGTTGTACTAGTTTAAATGACTGGCATATTGTTCCTCACTCTCTTCAATTTATTGAATGCTTTGTATTCTACTTGTATTATTTTCTGGGCTGATGCTTGATATTTTACTTTGGTAATGACACTGCACTGAAACTAACCGATTCTGGTCTATGTATCTCCTTTAACTTGCAGATTTATACTTATCTTTTATGCAAATCATGTCTCAATTTGTGCTTTGTTCAGGATATGTTTGCTGGTGCTATACATTTTTGTAGTCTTTTTGTTTCCTTGTATATTTTATACTTCCTACATGCGGAGCATTATAGTGTTTTAGATCAATGGTTCAACATGCTGAAAAAATTATTTGCATTTGCAAGGTTTTTTGGGCTGTTATATATTAGCAGCATAACCATATTTTGATGAAATTTACATCATTCTGTAGACATAGTCTCCCGTCACATAATGAAATTTCATCATAAACAGGGATGCTTTTTTGGCCTTGCTTGTGATCATTAAGTTAGTGAGTGAATCAGATCCTGACAAAGCTCCGTCTCATAATGATGCAAACTCATCTTGCTCCTATCTGTACCTTAGCATGCAGGGACAATGGCTTCCTTTCTTTACCATAAAACATTTGTACTTTATTATTAATGGACTTGCATATTTTGTCCTGTTATTTGCACGAAGACCACCATGTTACCTAAAGTGGCCTTTTTTACTCGGTTATTTTTATCTGTAAAAGTTACTGCACTAAGCTGCTGATTGGTTGCCATTTTTAGATTATGTGCCCTTGTGTTCGTATATGTTAAAGAATTTAACTGAGTTCCATCATGCTGATAGGTTGTGGCTTGATCTGATTCAACTGTCTATCCACTTGTTCTAATAATCATGTACCAGAGTATAATAGTTTGTCACACATTTTTTATTTTTGGTATGCAGAAGAATGAAGGTGATATTACAGTGGTTGATGTTAGATGTGTTCCAGCTGATTTCCATGCCAGATTTAAAGCTCGCGAGCGCACGTAGGTATTAGTAGCTTTAAATTTCCTTTGTAGAAGTTGAATCACATAGGCTTGCATTAATTAGCTGAAATAATGGTGTTTTCAATTCTTGACTTGTGGAAGGATGAGTATCCACCAATGATATTGATTGGGATTATGAAGTTTGTGGAATGAACTTTATTATGGTGCAATAGATATGCCGTCAAAATTGTGTTATGAATGCTATCCTAGGTCTCATCTTAACATTTAATCTATTGTTTGGTATCCCATACTGTATTAATAACTTGAACCCCATGTGCCATTGAAAAAAAGGTACTTCTACCGATTTCTATCTGGACCGGAGCCTTTGTCCACCTTTGAGAAAGACCGGGCGTGGCATGTACCTGAGGAACTGGATCTTGTTGCTATGAAGGTTAGCTAAATATTGGAATCATTTTCTGTTTCCTAGTTTTACTCGGTCATTAGTTTGTTCTTTCAGTGAACAAAATAAGTGATTGATATTCATGTAGGAAGCATGCAAAGTTCTTGTTGGACATCATGATTTCAGTTCCTTCAGGGCATCTGGTTGTCAGGTCTTTCCTTGTCTTTTAGACAGTTATTTTTCCCCATATCTTTATGCATACATTCTGGTTTAATGCTTTAACGTGGAGATAGGTCAGAACATTAATGAACATAAGCACTTATCACTATCTAAATTTGACTAAATCAACTTTTTCTGTCTATGGGTGTCACGACCCGCTCTCGCGAGCCGCGACGGTCTTAGGACACGGGAAATGCCAATGGCGACCGACACCCGTAGAACCCAATATTAGACATATCAATCCTATCAATACAATGTATACATGTATACAATATCTATTCATTCATTATCATTCACAATCTGTCATATACTCTCAATCAACTGTATTAACAATACCCACAGAATCATATCAATCATAACATATATATTTTCCATAACATAGTATCATCATTTAGATACATGTTCATTTCCTAGCTAACCCGTACATACCCATGGAGCAGCTAGATTATGAACACCAAAATATAATTGTTTTACAAAATAAGTATCT
>CANXYC013251491.1:0-11393 GCA_948193065.1 Aleurites moluccanus
GCCAATGGTACATTTTATTGTCAAAGAACCATATTTGATTGAATTATGGAAAGCTTGACTTTTCTTTGACTTTCCATAAAATTGATACTTGATTAAGTTTTTGGCAAATTGAAACCATACCCTTTGTTATTGACATAAAGGTGATTCAATTTGTATTATACCAAAAATTATTAGCCATTGGGAACAAAAAAGTATATTTCTGGCCTAATTTTATTTCAAAGCATATTTGGTGCAATTTTTTGATTTATTTGTATATTCATTTGATTATGCAATATTCTTTGAATATGCATATGATTGGTATATTTGGTATTGGGATAAATTGTATATAATTTTATCATTTCTAAAATAATTGAATCTCATTGCTCATTGATATTCGTTGAATATGTATATATAAATTCTAAAGTTAGCATTGATAGAACTACTCATCCGATGGGGTAGTTTAAATAACATCGGACTTGTGCACAAGGGTATTTTTTTACCAATCTCAGGTAGGAGATGAGTAATGTCCTAGCCATACAGACCGATCATCTATATGACATTATTGCAGGCATGTCCCAATATGTGACCTTTGCCATACTGTCAGTAGTCATTGCTAACATATAAAAGATATTGTTATTTGATATTGAACCCATTTTTTGTTTGGATAAATTGTTACTATACTTGATATTGGAAATTTGTTATTTTGTTCCTTAATATAGATTATCATTGAACCTTATGTTCAATACCATTAGTTGAATACTTTATTCTTATAAGTATAATATTGGATTATTCATTTTGAAATTGAACTCACTGGGTTATAAATACCACTTTGTATTTCATTGTGATATTTATTTCATTATTATTCCATATTGTTCATTGTCATTGAATTATTGCTATTGATACATTTCTTGTGAGAACCAAACCTTACAAGTAAGGTTATATATATATTTCTCATTGAGATTTATCTCACCCTATAGTTGTAATTTTTTTTTTTTCAGGTAATCATAGATAAGAGCGGTTGTAGCTTTATCATTCATTAACTGAGAACCATCAATATCTATGTATTATTCTATTTTGATCTTTTGTATATTCTATCTTAGAATGCTCCATGAAATTTATATAGGTCTTAAGAGTTGATAGAATATTATGTAATGTATAATATTTGATGCGTGTGTTTTGTCATATGTAAATTATTAGTTTAATACATTATACGATGAGATGGGTATTTTAATTCATGAAATATGGGATGGTGAGTTTAATTTGAATATAGAAGTGTTCTTTTATGGCAGGTTATGTTGTTGTTGATTTTGAAGAGAGTGACAATGATCCCGGGTTTTAAGGTTGTAAAAATAAAGAAAGTTATAATAGATTTTCTGTAAAATATAAAATAAGGATTTTACGAATTTAGGTGGTTTTAAGTTTTTTCTTTATTCTAAAACCGTCATATCTCCTAAAGTGTGAGTGTCCAATCAATTACCTACTTCACAATTACTTTTTTCAATCACCATGTGATATACTTTTTCACTTCTCAACAAATTATAATGAATTTCAAATTTATATTTTCCATGGTTAGAAGCCTTAAACTAAAAATAAGTTTCCTCGCTCTAAATCATGTGTCTTTCTAGGCAATAATAAAATTTTCAAGATTTATAAATGTTTAGAATTATTTATTATTTTTTTTTTTTTGTTTGGATTTAATTTCTAATAAATTGTATGTCTCGCGACATATAATCATTGGTGAACAGATATTTTCATTTTTAACTAAGATGGGTGTCCACTGCACTATCCATAATTCAAAATTCGAACAACTTGTCATTCATCACTACCTCACCAAAGTCAACCGAGCGCACTCACTTACCATTAAAACACCCTGACCCTACCACCGAAAATATATCAGTACCATAATAAGATCTTCTTGCTACCCCCCACGACCCATACTCCACTGTCCCATTCTTATTCAATTAATCAACCTTCTTTAATTAATTAACCATCTTTAATTGTTGACCTCACTAAATATTCCACTGTCATCCACTACACAAACTATTGTCTCCAATCCCATCGAACCGCCTCAACCATAACCATCTTTTGCCAACCTCAATTTCCAATGCTACAGAACCAGCAAATGCACCTGTCCCAACCACCCGCATGAACACCAGAACTAGACTTGGTGCTAATAACTTACTTTTTACACAATATTAAAAATAATAATTGACATTGAAAGATGCTTGAAGAGTATAATGCTCTATTGTACAACGGTATTTGGGAACTAGTTCCTCTAAATTTAAAATTTAATATTATAAATAGTTAGTAGGAATGATAATTTTGATCCGACCCGTGGATACACGAGACAAATAATATTTGATCCGTTTAGTAATTAGGATGAGATAAATTTTTTATTTTATACCCATTTCATTACCCATCCCGCCTGATTCGAAGCGGAGCGGACATTTTTATTATTAAACGAGTCAAATTTTATGAAATTTATCTCAAATCTGATCCATTGTCATCCCTAATCGTAAGTAAGCAAAAATAACATAGTTGTATAATTAAGTATAAAGCACTATTGGTGGCGAAAATGTTTAATCAAAAGTCAAGATTGAATTATTTTGAAACATTTTCACCGGTAATAAAACCAATAACAATTCAAATGGTTATATCCATTGTCGAACAAGATGAGGAAGTGTATATGACTCAACCTCCAAAATTATCCAAATAAGTTTGATTTCATTTATTGACTGAAAGCATGCCCTGATATATTGATACAATTATTTAACAACTGTTATGAATCGTTTTAGTTTTTAGAAATCATATGCTAATCACTATTATTTGTTTATTGCAAAAGTGAAGATGTCATAAATTGTTTGGTATATGTTGATAATTTTACAATTACTGACAACAATTCTTTACTAATTACAGGATTTATCAATTTCTTGCAAAAAAAAAATTCAATTGAAAGACTTGGGGAAACCTGATTATTTTTTAGGTATGAAAGCAAACTAGACTACCTATTATGTCCTTCTATCTGAATCCAAGTATATCACTTACTTGTTGCAGAAGGCCAAAATGCACCATAGTTCACCATTATCTACACCAGCTAGCACAACAGAAATAGTAGCTCTTGCAAATAGTTGATCAAATATTGAATCCTACTTTGTACAAAAGCATAAAGTGGATTACAATATTTAAACTAGATTGGAGCTCTTCAATGTAGTTAATAAAGTTTCACAAAATATTCATAAATCTACAGAAAATATTTGTTTGCTGTCAAGTGAATTCTTTGTTATCTTTATGCTATAAATTCGCATGACTTATTCATCACTCTAAGTAAGTTAAAATCTCTAATGGCCTATTTTGATGATTATTATGCTAGTTGTCCTGATGATAGAAAATCCACCTCTGAATTGTTTGTTATTCTTGGTGGGAACTTAGTCTCTTGGCCTTCCAATAAGTCGTTCTTCGACTAAGGCTAAATATTAATCTTTAGCTGCAACAATATTCAAACTCATATGGATTCAATCTATTCTTCAAAAACGTAGCCACAAACCTTTAGTTCTAGTGTTATGGTGTGACAACATAAGAGCCATATATCTTAATGTAAATCCAGTTGTAGTGTATTTTGTTCGAGTTCTATTAGGCAAAAACCGTAAGGGGAGACGGTAAGGATAAACCACACCAGAGAAAATAGGACGGGATAAATTTTTATTTTATACCCATGACGGGTTCGGGTAATGGTAATATCCACCCGAATCCGACTCGATTATATATATATATATTAATTTTTTAATATTTTATTTATATATAATTTATATATTTTTAATTTATAATTATTTTTATGTGAAATATAAATTATATTGTATGGATATTTGAAAAAAAATAAAAAAATATATTAACAGATATATCCGCCCCATCCTGTTACCCACCCTGCCCCGACCCAAAGCATAGCAAATATTTTTATTGTTAAACATATCAGATTTTACGAAATCTGTCCCAAATCTGACCCATTGATATCCCTAATCGTAAGTGAGTAAAAATAACATGGTTCTATAAATAGGTATAAAGCACTATTGGTGGCGAAAAAGTTTAATCAAAAGTCGAGATTGAATTATTTTGAAACATTTTCGCTGGTAATAAAACCAATAACAATTCAAATGGTTATATCCATTGTCGAACAAGATGAGGCAGTGTATATGACTCAACCTCCAAGATTATCCAAATAAACCTGATTTCATTTATTAACTGGAACACTCACTTTATATTTTAAAGCATGTCCTGTTACAATGGTACAATTGTTTAATAACTGTCATGAATCGTTTTAGTTTTCAGAAATCATATGCAAATCACTATTGTTTGTTTATTGCAAAAGTGAAGATGTCATAAATTGTTTGGTATATGTTGATAATTTTACGATTACTATTAATAATTCTTCACTAATTGAAGGATTTATCAATTTCTTGCAAAAAAAATTTCCATTAAGAGACTTGGGGAAACTTGATTATTTTTTTAGTATGAAAGCAAACTAGACTACCTATTATCTCCTTCTATTTGAGTCCAAGTATATCATTGACTTGTTGCAGAACGTCAAAATGTACCATAGTGCACCATTGTCTACACCAGCTAGCACAACAAAAATATTAGCTCTTGCAAACAGTTGATCCAATGTTGAATCCGACTTTGTACAGAAGCATAAAGTGGATTACAATATTTAAACTAGATTGGAGCTCTTCTATGTAGTTAATAAAGTTTCACAAAATATTCATAAATCTACAAAAAATATTGGTTTGCTGTCAAGTGAATTCTTTGTTATCTTCATACTATAAATTCGCATGACTTATTCATCACTCTAAGTAAGTTAAAATTTCTAATGGCATATTTTGATAATAATTATGCTAGTTGTCCTGATGATAGAAAATTCACCTCTAAATTTGTTGTTATTCTTGGTGGGCACTTAGTCTCTTGGCCTTCCAATAAGTCGTTCTTCGACTAAGGCTGAATATTAATCTTTAGCTGCAACAATATTCAAACTCATATGGATTCAATCTATTCTTCAAAGACTTAGCCACAAACCTTTAGTTCTAGTATTATGGTGTGACAACATAAGAGCCATATATCTTACTGTAAATCCAGTTGTGGTGTATTTTGTTCGAGTTTTATTAGGCAAAAATCGTAAAGGGAGACGATAAGGATAAACCACGCTAGAGAAAATAGGACGAGACAAATTTTCTATTTTATATCCATGGCGGATTCGGGTAATGGTAATATCCACTCGAATCCGACCCGATTATATATATTATATATATTTTAATATTTTATTTATGTATAATTTATATATTTCTCAATTTATAATTATTTTTATGTCAAATATAAATTATATTGTATGAATATTTGAAAAAATTATATATATGTATATTTAAAAAAATAAAAAAAATACATTAACGGATATATCTACCCCATCCAGTTACCCACCCCGTCCCGACCCGAAGCGTAGCGAGTATTTTTATCGTTAAATAGGTCGAATTTTACGAAATCTGTCCCAAATATGACCCATTACCATCCCTAATCATAAGTGAGAAAAAATAACATGGTTCTATAAATAGGTATAAAGCACTATAGGTGGCGAAAAGGTTTAATCAAAAGTCGGGATTGAATTATTTTGAAATATTTTCACTGGTAATTAAACCAATAACAATTCAAATGGTTATATCCATTGTCGAACTAGATGAGGCAGTGTATATGACTCAACCTCCAAGATGATCTAAATAAACCTGATTTCATTTATTGACTGAAATTGTAATATCTGCAAATTTTATTGTATTTTTATTAAATTGTATGTTTGAAGAATTAATTAATTTCAAATATGAATGTATGAGAAATCCAGAATTTTTGGTTGCAGTTGCAGGATTTTGTGAGGATAATTGCATGATCTTAAAGAGATAATTTTATAAAGTGTAAAACATGAAAGTTAGTTTATATCTTAACTGAAATTCTGTAAAATGGCTTAGCAATATTATGTATGTGTGATGAGTTATGTTCCTATGAGTAGGACTAGTCTGGTTCGATATTTCTGTAGGAAGTTGTGTCTGTTTGGAATTACTAGGAATGACTGAGACAGATTGAGCCAAAAGTGTAAACATGAAAAATGTTTCTTTTTGTGTTGTGTTGTTGGCTGTAAAATTTCAAGATTTTTGGATAAGTATATCTTAGTGGGGAGTAGACTTTATCAGACCTGTTTGGATGGATTATGGACAGTAAGTCTGGGTGTCATTTAGAGAGTCACCATGGTCTATGTGGTTGTCTCTGTGATTTAAATTTTGGATACGTTGAGCCTTTATATGTCTATTTTATGTGGCAAAAAGAATCAGGAAGTTTGGACGTTTGTAGCTCAATTGTGAGCTGGTTAAGTATAAGTTGCCGAGGAAGAGTTTTAGCTTAATAGGATCTGGTTATGGTGAGCCGGCAAAATGCGAGGTGACATTTTGCGAGCTGGCAGTGCAAGCTAGCGAAGTGGCGAGGTAAGATTGCCGAAGTGGCAATTGGCGAAGAGGCATTATGCGAAGAGGGAATATGTGAAGTGGTAATTCGCGAGCAGGATTGGGCGAAGAGGGAGATAGGCGAAGCGAGTTGGTGAAGAGGCGAAGAGGCATTATCGAGGCGGCACATGCGAGGAAGAGTTCACGAGGAGAGTTTGGCGAGGCAGCATATGCGAGGTGACATATGCGAGTTGGATTAGCAAAGTGGCGTTTGCGAAGTGGCATTGCCGGATCAGTTTGGCGAACTGGGAAGTGCGAGATGGCTTATGCGAGATAGCATTTCCGAGGCAGGATTTAGGAGGTGAGCTGGCGAGCGGGATTTTGGACAGTGGCCTATTTAACCCTAGCAACCCAGTAGCATTTTTCACGATTATTCTTTCCTTCTTTCTTCATTAATTTCAGTCTTTTCTCATATCAGTTCCATTTTATTTTCTAAGGCATTAATACTCAAATTCATGCATTAGACTTCTAGATCATTCTATATTAAGGCAGCAATCATCAAATTTAAGCAAGAATCTCAGGAAATTCAATTTTGAAGAAATAAGATAAATTTTCTTCCAATGTTACTTTCTTTTAGATTTATTTAAGTCTGTTGGTTAGAATAATTAATATTGGGTGTATAGAATTTATTGCAAGCAATTTGAAGATATTAATGGTAATTAATGTAGAAGGAAATCATAATTTTGGAACTATCATGAATAGTAAATCCGAATTAAATGCAGATTTTTCTTTAAGAGATAATTAAATTGATGTTAGGAATTAAGAATAGAGACTCTAAGATGGTTAAATATTCAGAAATCATGTTAAATATTATTGATTTCGAGAAAACCCTAATTTTGAATATTTGGAAAATTTCTTAGAAGGAGAAAAATCAAAGTAATTGAGGAGTTGAAATTAAGCAAATTACTAAAGAAAAATTAAAAGAAATTATGATGAGGAGTTGAAATTAAGCAAATTACTAAAGAAAAATTAAAAGAAATTATGTAAGAGGTAAGTATGAGCATTTCATTTGTTTCTTGTTTCTTTGAAATAATATGACCAAGTATTCTTATAATTGTTCTTCCATATTTATATATATGTATAATGTAAATGACTTGATCAACCTTCTTGGATCAAGTTCATATGCTTCTTACTTGTTAAACCTGATTCGAATGATGATATATGTTGATGGTCTTGCGACCAATATGCTTCTTATGAGATTGAAACCACATGACCCTATGGATAGAACGCTCTTCCCAATGATAGTAAATTCATTGGTCCATTGTGCACTTTGGGAGCCCAGCTGATAGGGTTTTTATCAGTGTTCCACCTAGAGGGGACCATGAGCTCTAGGCGTATGCCTAGCCAAGCAAGCGTTCACGTTAAGGTAGCAAGGCTACTAATACGTATGTTATGAAATAAGATCAGTTCTATCATATGAGATTTGATAATGCCATTCTTTGTGGGCATTTTATATTCTAAATAAGAACCATGATTTGATTTGTGATATGATTTGATAGTGTTAATTATTATAAGCACTCATGTTCCTTCAAGTAAAAGCTTGTGATTCTTTCATACCCATATATATATAAATATATGTCCATGGTTATAATTTGATATTCAGACTCTTGATTTATGATGTTCATATCTTACTGAGTTGAAGGCTCACTCCTTTTCTGTGGATTTCAGGTGATAGCATAGCTCGTGAGGGAGCTAATAGAGAAAATCAAGCTTCTTGACTCATTCTTCCAAGAAGCCTTCATTGTAAATATTTTGACATATGATTTTGTATATTCGTTATATGGTATTATGGCACAATATATATTTGGAGTATACTCTAGAGCTCCGTAGTTAGTCATTTGAGGATGATAATATTTTGATGTATGAATTGTTACCTTTTAGGTACTCTTGTTCCTTAGTGATGTGAGATGCATCTTTTGATCAGTGAGGAACAAGAGAAAGCTATGAAATGATAATGGTAAAGATATGATTGATGTCTAATTGAATTTATAGAAATGATCATTGTATGATATTATATGATGTTTATAATTGATATAATTGTGTATAAGATTCATGATATGTGAGTTCTACGGGTTTATGGTGGCCTTAAGCCTACCCTTGCCCTAGGACCGTCGCACCATTGGAGATGGGGTGTGACAGAGGTGGTATCAGAGCTCTAGGTTCACAATCCTTAACATAGAAAATAGATAGAGATGCATGAGCACTAGTATAAGCATTGATTAAGACAACTACGGAGCATAGGATCATGTCTTGTCCAAATGTGTTTTCCTTTGATATATATATTTGTGTTAAGTGTGTGTAATGAGTCTGATAATGTTTGTTCTTCTTATCAGTATCGAGATGCCTCCGCGTCGTGGTAGAGGACGAGGTCGAGGCCGTCCTAGGTGGGAGTTACCTTCTGAAGAAGGTTCTATAGGCGGTAATGGAGGTGATAAGGTTCCTCCTGTGCCACCAGTAGATGTGGCTCATATGGCGCAGCAGTTAGACCAGCTGCAGAAGAACTATGAGGTATTAGCTGAGTTTATTACTCAGCAGAGACAGCAGCAGGCTCCTCCAGAACAGGTAGTTCCGGAAATCCCTGTTCTTCTAGTAGTTCCACTACTGGTAGTGCGTCAAAAAGAAGAGGTCTCCTTTGAAAGGTTTCTCAAGCTTAAGCCCTCGGAATATAAGGGGGAAATGGATCCTATGGATTTCTTAGAGGAAATAGAAGAGAAAGTTCAAATTCTGCGGATTACAGATAGAAGGGCTATTGAATTTGTGGGGTATTTAATGAAGGTGGAAGCAAAGGACTAGTTCAAGAGAAGCATTTATGGTATGATTCAGGATAATGAAGAGTTATCTTGGGAGAGATTCAAGGAGTTAGTGCTGAATGAGTTCCTTCCTGAGAGTGTGAGGGAAGCTAAGTCCCTAGAATTTGAGAGATTGGTTTAGACCCCTGGCATGAGTGTTTCTGAATATGCTAGGAAGTTCAACCAGCTTAGTAAGTTTGGTGCTGCTTTAGTGCCTATAGAAGCAGCACAGATTCAGTGGTTCCATAGAGGATTGGTGGCTCCGTTGTTTAAACTTCTAACTGCTTTGGAATTTGATTCTTATTCCAAGCTGGTGGACAAAGCAAGAATAATCAAGAACAAGGAAATGGAAGCCAGATCAGAGAGGGAAGAGAAGAAGAAGGCTAAAATTGGAAGTTCTTCTAGGTAGGATAGTAGGGTAAAAAGTATAAATATTTTGCCTCACTCAACTTCTCAGGGGGGATTGAGAGGACCATCAGGGAGATCCCAGCAGAGACCGAATCCCTCTAGATTTATTCCTCAAGTGAGCCATAGTGCAGCCAGTTCCGCACCACCTAGGACTAACCCTTCTTGTCCTATGTGTGGTAATCTTCATAGAGGACCTTGCTTCTTTGAGTCAGGTGCATGTTATGGGTGTGGACAGCATGGTCATCTCCTTAAGGATTGTCCATAGCCTTCTTTTAGAACTAGACATCAGGCTTCTCAGGCTACAGTTCACATGAGTAGAGAGAGGAGCATTAGTCAGCAGCCAGGTGCAGGTAGAGGTATTTTGGGCAGGACTGTTGAGGCTGGCAAAGGATCAGATCAACATGAGTCTCAGGCTTTAGGATCAGCTCCTATGTGTAGAGGCAGAGGGAGAGTTTTTGCCTTGGCACAGCACGAAGCCCAAGCATCCAATACAGTGGTTACAGGTATTCTTCCGATTTAAGCCTTGAATGCTAGAGTTTTGTTTGATTCGGGAGCTACACATTCATTTGTATCATCATGTTTTTCTAAGAAGTTGCATGTGCCTTGCAAATTGCTTGAGAATGTGTTGGTTGTTTCTACTCCTTTAGAGGAAGAGATTGAAGTTCAAAACTCCTATCCATCCTGCGTGGTTAGCATAGGTGGTAAGAACATGAATGCGGATTTGATTGAATTGCCAGTATTGGAGTTTGATGTAATTTTGGGTATGGACTGGTTGTCTAAGCATTATGCCATTATATACTGTAATAGGATTAAGCTTATCTTTAAGCCACCTTCAGGTTAAGAATTTGAGTTCCAAGGGGAACGGAGTGAAGTACCATACAATGTTATATCTGCCATTGGGGCAAGAAGGTTGTTGAGGAAGGGTTACCAAGGATATTTGGAGTAGATTTCAATAGTCAATGAGTTTCCAGACGTATTTCCTGAAGAATTATCTGGTTTGCCACCAGATAGAAAGATAGAGTTCGGTATAGAGTTGCTACCTGGCACAAGTCCGATTTCTATTCCTCCATACCATATGGCACCAGTTGAGTTGAAAGAATTGAAGACTCAGTTGCAAGATCTGCTTGACAAAGGATTTATCAGACCCAACAGTTCACTGTGGGGAGCACCTGTACTCTTTGTGAAGAAGAAGGATGGTTCCATGAGATTGTGTATTGACTACAGGCAGCTCAACAAGGTAACTATCAAGAACAAGTATCCTTTGCCAACAATAGATGATTTATTTGATCAGTTGCAAGGTGCAAGTCATTTCTCCAAGATAGACTTGTGGTCGGGGTACCGTCAATTGAGAATTTGGAATGAGGATGTATCGAAGATAGCATTCCGGACCAGATATAGACACTATGAATTCTTAGTGTTACCATTTGGATTGACTAATGCACCGGCTGTATTTATAGATTTGATGAATCAGGTGTTTAGGCCATTCTTGGACAAGTTTGTCATTGTGTTTATTGATGACATTCTTATGTATTCAAAGAGTAAAGAAGAACATGAAGAACACTTTAGAGTTGTGTTGCTGATTTTGAGAGAGCATCAGTTATTTGCCAAGTTTTCGAAGTGCGAATTTTGGCTTGAGAATGTGGGCTTTCTGGGGCATATAGTGAGCAAAGAAGGAATTAAAGTTGATTCT
>CANXYC013251821.1:0-51504 GCA_948193065.1 Aleurites moluccanus
CAAAGAGGATTCGGGGACTAGGTTTTCGGTTGAACTTGGCTTTCAATTTTAACCTTGATTAAAATGATTTTCATGAACAATTGTATAAGATGCATGAACAAGTAATTAAATATATGAACAATATAATCATAAGCAAGGAAAGCAATTAAAAGAAAGCAATTAAAAGTTAATTATTTACATCTTAAATACCTTGAAAATAGGGGATATCAACTCTAGCCTTTATGGGTTCTAGGTTGATCACACATTCCCCAAATAATATACAATAAATAAAGTTTAAGCAAATAACTAAGGGAAAAGGGATGGTTTTGTCGTTTTTTTGGATTTGAAGCTTTCATACAGCTTGTATGCGTATCCCGTCGAATGGGAATCAAAACCCATGTAGTTCTTCCTTCTCGCGAAGGAGGGTTGATTTTATGACCAATTTATCATGTTTTGATTCTTTATTTCAATGCTCTACTAAAATAAAGAAGATGAGTTAGAAAACGTACCTTGGCCCTAGCTTGGAGGGATGCTGGCGGGCGAAGTGCTCTTCCAGAGCAAAGTTCCACCTTGGCTCAGATGGCGCCTCGAGGCGATGAGTCAGGACCTTGCTTCTAGGAAAAATTCAACTGAGAGGCTCAATACACCCCTATTAGCAACTCTTTGAAATCGAAATAGAGCTTAAAGAAGAAGAAAATATCACTTGGAGAGGAAAAAAGGCGAAATCTAGTGATGAAAACGATTTCTTGGCCTTTTTTTCCTTGCCTTTTGCTTGTTTCGGGCTGCTTTTTCTTCGTTGTTGTCGTTTGGAAAGTGGGGGGAGGTCCTCTACTTATAATAGGAGCTCAAGGGGTCAATTCCCATGCACTTTAGATGCGGGAATTGAAAAAAGTCAGAGGAAGCTCGCTGCTGCCGTCGGAGAGGGGGGGCAGCACCGCCACAAGCATAGGGCGGCACAGGCCCTGAGGAAGGGTGGCACCGCCCCATGGCTTTACTGGGGCTGGCGGCTGCCGCCCAGAGGTATCGAAGAGAAGCAAATGAAAGGCTTTCATAAAAATTCTCATATTTCCGTATGTGAAAAGAAGTATAAATATCTTCATATACCAGATGTTTCCATATATATATATAAATAGAATATAGAAAGAGATAGACTAGAAATGACATCTCTTATGTAAATGACACCAAAGGGGATATTAAATGAATGGAATTGGGATATGGATGTAAGAAAAGGAATTTGTCCATTTTCTTTTTCGGGGTCTCAAAGGGGTGTGAAACACATAAGAACTCTTGAATGGAAATGGAAAAGAGATGTAACTCTAGTTCCTTCGGAAATGGTAAGATCTTTGGCTCAAGAAGAAGGGGTTGATCAGTATCATCTTGACTTGACACAGATCATTCTTTTTTGAATGAACTAGAAAGTTCTTTCTTGGTCTTTGTGCATGCTCCACTTGGCTCGGGGGGATATAGCTCAGTTGGTAGAGCTCCGCTCTTGCAATTGGGTCGTTGCAATTACGGGTTCTGTAGGTGCTTGAAACAATTTTGTCTTCTCCATATTACTATATCTCTAGAGTCAATTTTCTATGAGGAACTACTGAACTCAATCACTTGCTGCCATTACTCTTTAGTTTTCTGTTGAGGTCTATCCTGTAAAGGTACTCAAATTGGATCTGGCGGCACTGCCAAAGCTTAAGGGTGGCAACAGTGGCCCGCCGGCGCTCCGAGGCCATTCCTGGTCCGTCTGGGTGTGGGTTCGGTTTCGGGGAATGTTGTTCGGGTCAACGCGAGTCCGAGGGGTGTAAAAAATGAGTGTTCACACCATTTCCATTGATTTTTTCAATTTTGCTAAGGAAAAACCATGGAAACTTGAAATAAACTACATATTCTCTATCCTCCATCCATTTGCAACCTTGGAAATCAAGAGATTTTCAAGAACAAAGCACTTGGAGAATTCGGCCTAAGCATCAATTTGAGGTAAATTGTTGCTTTGTTTGATTTTATGATTGATTTAGGGTTATTAGATGTTAGTTAGATTGGGTAATGTGTTTAATTGCATCAATTGATGCATATAGCATTTTTGCCCAATTTTTAAATCCTAAACCTAAGTTGTATGAGATGACTTTTTGAAATTGGATTAGTATGTATAAATTGAGTGTAGAATAAGTTAATTGGAAGTTAATTGATGAGTATTTTATGGTTGAATTGTTGTAGAAAATTCAATTAAAGAAAATTGCACATTTTGCCTACTTTGAGAAAATTAAAGGAATTGATGGCAAACCAATTTTGCTAGCTAATTCGGAGTGTTAGGTGAGTCTTTTGTGCATACTATAACATGTCTAAAATGTTAAAATGTCAATTAGAAACTTGTTCCAAAATGCCATATTTGGCCGAACCACATTAGGGCAAAATTGCCTTTGATTTTGCTTCATTTTGACTTGTTTTCCTAAGCCAATTTGATCCATTTATTGTTGTTTATTATTGTGTTTATAATGCCTATGGAATTTCCTATAATGTATGTTGATTGTTAATATTTAGGGCAATGTGAATGTTGCACCAAAACCTTGCCAATTTGTCCATCCATTGTTACACACAATGTGTTCGATAAAATGCCTAGCTTAAAAATCCATAGGCCAACCATTTGAATGCCATCGTCACTAGCGACAATGGCATGCCAATTGCGTCAAATTTTTGTCCGTAAATGACCAACTTATGTTTTATTCCATTATTGGTTGCTAAACCTTTGGTCATTATATAATCAAGTATTATTGATATTCCATTGATTATATTGTTCATTGAATTGATTGATGATGAGTTATTGATACTTGGTGATGCCATGATTATGAAATTGTGTCTATTGATGTGTTTCCTATTTATATTGATTCCGATGTGATTTGACAGAGGTGCCGCTCCGATAGGGTAGTGAGTACATATTATCGGCATTGTGCATAATGTATTGTTATTATGCCCTAGTTGGGAAGGGTTATCAGTCCTAGTTATAAGACCTGATCCGTCTTATGTTTATTGATATGAGTTTGATTATGTGTTTCACACATATTCTATGCATTTCATGGCTCTATATTTGTCTTATCCATGTGATATACTCTCCATTGATGTGATTGTTGACTTACAGTCATATTCTGTACTTGATTCTGTATCCAGAGATTTTAAGCAGATTGATTTATTTATCTCATCTGCCCATTATTTATTGATATTTCATTACCTATTTTATTGGTCGATGCATATTAGATTCACTGAGTATCATATATACTCACCCTTTCACTATTTCCCATCTCCAGGTACAGTGTAGGAGACAGATTCTTGGCTTTTGTTTCTCCAAGGAATTCTACAGTCTGATAAAGACTGTGTAATTAATTTAAATATTGTATCTTTATATATGTGTACTAGATCTCTATGGGTATTGTATTATAGTATAGACAGATTGTATATATATAAGTGTATGACATATTTTAGAGTATAAATGTATATGTGTTTATGATGATGGTAATTATAGAAAGTAACAGAATGAATAGTGCTTATGTGAGTATATGATTATAGATTGATATGTATAGTATGAGATTGTATAGATGTGATGATGGGTTCTACGGGAACCAGTCGCCTCTGGCATCTTCCGCACCCTAAGACTATCGTGACCCCGAGAGTGGGTCGTGACAAAGGTGGTATCAGAGCCTGGATTATAGAGGAATAGTAACTAAGTATATTACAGGTAGAGTTAAGTAAACCATGGAGCATAGGAATTCCTGTTCTATCTATTGATATGTTCGTCAAATGTATATAAGTATTCTGCATTAGCATATCATAATGAGTTTGTTCCCGTTTCCTGTTGTCTGTAGTTACAAAGATTTCTAACGATAGAGATAGGGATACCAAAGAGGCAGAGGTAGCCTTCAATGAGTTCTTAGTTAGGGAATTTTCTGTTTTTGAGGGATCCTCCAGATCCTGATAGACTACAGAGGAGAGAGAGGGGAGTGATGACCTTTGGAGGATAGAGATGATAAGGGGAATGATGGATTTGCGTAGGGAACTAGTAGATTTGAGGTGGGTACATGTTGCACCTGCTGCAGTACCTATTGCAACTGTACAGCCTGTTGTGGTTTTTGGAGAGCCTATTGTACAGGGAACCCGCCGAGTTATTGAGAAGGGCGGAGTTTCTATGTTTAGCTTTCTGAAGCTAAACCTGCCAGAGTTTAAAGGTGATAGAGGCGATGAACCGAATGATTTTCTTGAGCAAGTTGAGAAGGTAATTAGGAGACTACCTTGTTCTGATATCAGGGCAGTGGAGCTAGTGGGTTTATTATTGAAGGGGAAAGCCTGGACATGGTTTTCTCGTTGAATGGAGCCCAGATTGTATAGTGATCATCCTCTTACTTGGGTTAAGTTTAGACAGGGGTTGATTGATGATTTCCTGACAGAAGGGGTAAAGACCAGGAATTTGATACAGCTTGAGCAGAGAAGTAGGTCGGTTGAGGAGTATGCCAAGGAGTTTATCAGATTGACCAGATATGCTACCCAGATTTCTCCTACTAAGGCAGATTTGATTAGCTGGTTCAGGAGGGGTTTGCATGCCTCATTGTATAATGCTCTACTGGCTACTAAGTTCACATCTCTGACTACTATCATTGATAAAGCTAATCAGATGGAAGAGAAATACAAGTCAGAGAGAGAGAAGAGGGATCAGAATAGGAAGGGAGGACCTGGATCACAAAGTAGGAGGGGGGAAAAGCAGCTCCTATCCTAGATAGATTGAGCCAGTACTCAGGTTTGATCAGAGACCTTCGTCTGACAGTTAGAGGAGAAGGACATAGAGTAGAGGACCTCCAGTGCAGTCTGCACCTGTTTATTCTCAGGGTTCTTCTAGACCTGCTACATAGATGCCCATTGTGCCTACTTATGATTTTTGTGTTAGAAGGCACGGAGGGGAGTGTCGACGACAGTCAGGTGCTTGCCTAAATTGTGGGCAACATGGTCATTTTATTAGCAAATGTCCTTTATGGGGTGATCAGTAGCCATCTACTATAATTTCTCAGCTTACTGTTCAGATGAGTCAGAATGTTGCCAGAGAGGCTCCTGGTAGGGGTAGAGGTAGAGGATAGGCACCGAGCAACAGTCAGGCCCCAACATGCAGAGGTCTGGGGAAAGTCTTTGCTGTGAACGCTCAACAGGCATAGGGATTTGACAATGTGATTACAGGTACTATTTTGATACAGAATAAGATTGTTGATGCTTTGTTTGACTCTGGTACTACACATTTTTTTGTTTCACCTTAGTTTGCACCTAAGTTAAATAAAGATAGACACTTGTTGATTGTGCCTCTAGTGATAGCCACACCTATGGGAGAGAGTATAGAAGTGGATTATTATTACCCTGATATTGAAATAGATGATAACATTCTGTGTGCTGATTTGATTGAACTGCCTGTGTTAGAGCTTGATGTGAGCCTTGGTATGGATTGGCTAACGACACATCGATCAGTTATTGATTGTTATAGAAAGAGGGTTAAATTCTAGGCTGAGGGGCAGCCTAAATTTGAATTCATGGATGATCGACGGGAGTTTGGAATCAGTTTTGTTTCTGCTATCCAAGCTAGAAGGATGATAGGCAAAGGTTGTTCAACATACCTAGCCCATGTGATTGATATGCAGAAGATTTCTGTAGATATTGATAAGATATCAGTGGTTCAAGAATTCTTTGATGTCTTCCCTGAAGAATTGCTAGGATTGCCCCCAGATAAGAAGATTGAGTTTAAGATTGAGGTGTATTCAAACACCAATCCGATATCCATTCCTCCATCCAGAATGTCACCAGCAGAGTTGAAAGAATTGAAGGTGCAATTGCAGGAGTTATTGGATAGAGGATTTATCAGACCGAGAAATGCTCTGTGGGGTGCTTCAGTGTTATTTGTGAAAAATAAGGATGAATTTTTGAGGATGTGCACTGATTATAGGCAGTTGAACCAAGTGACAGTGAAGAATAGATATCTGTTGCCACGGATTGATGATCTATTTGATCAGTTGTTGGATGCCAGTCATTTCTCTAAGATTGATTTGAGATCTGGGTATCACCAATTAAGAATCAAGAAGGATGATGTACCTAAGACTGCTTTCAGAACCCGGTATGGACATTATGAGTTTCTAGTGTTGCCATTTGGGTTGACTAATACACCTGCTGCATTTATGGATTTGATGAACAAAGTATTTAAGCCATTCTTAGATAAGTTTGTCATTGTGTTCATTGATGACATTCTTATCTATTCCAAGAGTGAGGAGGAGCATACAGAGCATCTGAGGATAGTATTGCAGACACTTCGAAAGCTTCAGTTGTATACTAAGTTATCTAAATGCCAGTTCTGGCTAACAGAAGTATGTTTTTTGGGTCATGTGGTTTGTAAAGAGGGAATTATGGTAGATCCTCAGAAGGTTGAAGCAGTTGCAAATTGGCCTCAGCCTTCTAGTATTTCAAAGATCCATAGTTTTCTTAGTATGGTAGGATACTATAAGAGATTTGTAAAACATTTCTCCAGAATTGCTACTTCCTTGACTAAGTTGACTCTGAAACAGGAGATATATATATATGGACTGATGAATGTGAGAGCAGTTTTCAGACTTTGAAATCTTGCCTCATGAGTGCTCCAGTATTAGTATTGCCATTAGAGGATGAGAAGTTTACAGTGTACTGTGATGCTTCTCGAATTGGATTAGGGTGTGTTTTGATGCAGCTTCAGAGAGTGATTGCTTATGCTTCTCGACAATTAAAGAAACATGATGTGAACTATCCGACACATGATTTAGAGATGGCAGATATAGTGTTTGCACTGAAGATATGGAGGCATTATTTGTATGGGTCTAATGCGAGATATATACTGATCATAAGAGTTTACAATATATACTTCAGCAGAAGGATCTGAACCTTCGACAGCGAAAATGGGTTGAATTGCTAAAGGATTATGATTGTGAGATCCTTTACCATCCGAGAAAAGCTAATGTAGTAGCTGATGTACTAAGCCGGAAGTCTATGGGCAATTTAGCTCACATCTCGGTTGATAAGAGACCATTGATCCGTGAGATGAAGGAGTTAGCTGATATGGGTGTAGAGTTGGATTTGGGATCCCTGGATTGAAACCAGGCTCTAATAGCCCAATGTCAGGTTAAGCCACTGTTGATTGATGACATTAAGGTGGCACAAGATAGGGATCCATATCTACTGAAGCTTAAGGGTGATGTTTTGAATGGTAAGGCAGCAGAGTTTATAGTAGAAAATGATGTACTGAAAAGTGGGAAATGGATATGTGTACCCGACATTGATGGCCTACGAGATCAGATTATGAGAGAGGCTCACTATTCATCATATATCTTGGAATTTCCAAGATGTACCATGATCTGAGAGATGTATTGGTGGTATGGTATGAAAAGAGATGTAGCTCGATTTGTCTCTTCATGTTTAGCCTGTTAGCAGGTTAAGTTTGAGCATCATAAGTCGTCTGGATTGCTTCAGGAGACAGAGTTGCTAGAGTGGAAATGGGAGCAGATTACTATGGATTCTGTAGTCGGTTTACCGAGGACTACACGGGATTATGACTCCATATGGGTTATTGTAGATCGATTGACAAAGTCTGCTTATTTCCTTGAAGTGAAGACTACTTACTCTGCAACTCAGTATGCACAGTTGTACGTGAATAAGATTGTACGGCTTCATGGAGTGCTAGTGATGATCATATCTAATAGGGGTATGCAGTTTACTTCTCAATTTTGGTAGAAGTTCCAGGAAGATATGGGTACCCAGTTAAGGTTCAGTACAGCTTTCCATCCACAGACCGATGGACTGTCAGAGAGGACTATCCAGACTTTGGAAGATATGTTGAGATTATGTGTTATGAATTTTAAAGGTAATTGTGATAAGTATTTGCCATTGATTGAATTCTCCTACAACAATAGTTACCATTCTTCTATCGAAATGGCTCCTTGTGAAGCACTGTATGGTAAGAAATGCAGATCTCCGGTATGTTTGGTGGAACCGAGTGAGAAATATTTAGAGGGACCAGAGTTGATAAAAGAGATGATGGAAAAGGTGCGTATCATTAGAGATTGAATGAAGACCGCTTTCAGCAAACAGAAGAGTTATGCTGATCCAAAGCGGAAGGATGTGCATTTTGCAATTAGTGATCATGTCTTTCTTAAAATTTCACCAATAAGAGGTGTTATGAGATTTAGGAAGAAAGGGAAGTTGTTACTAAGATTTGTAGACCCATTTGAGATACTTGATAAGATTGCAATGTGACTTACAGATTGGCTCTTCCACCAAATTTGAGCCATGTTCATTCGGTGTTCCATATTTCTATGCTGAGGAAATATGTATCCGATCCATCGCATGTATTTGAAGTACAGGATATTGGGGTTAATAAAGACTTGTCATTTGAGGAGCTACCGGTGGAAATTGTAGATAGATAAGTCAGACAACTAAGAAACAAAGAAATCCCAATGGTTAAAGTGCTATGAAGGAATCAGTTCATAGAAGAGTACACATGGGAAAGCGAGCAGGATATGAAGGACAAGTATCCATTCATATTCCAACATTGATGTATATATGTATTTAAATTTGATGACGAATTTTTTTTAAGTAGGCTAGAATATAATATCCTAGAAAAGCCTACCATGATTATATGATTAAAGTTCTCAGTATGTAGTTTGAGATTATCAAAATGGCTAAAGATAATTTTAGAAGCTCAGTTAGAGAGAAAACGGAAAATTTTTCCGGAAATTGTCGGTGTCGATATCGCTACCGCAAAAATAGCAGTCTGGTCGACAGATGAATTTCTGATTTTGACTAGAGGGTAAATGATTGTGTATATGCATATGTAAATACAGTAAAAAGAAAGAGGTGAAAAATATTTAGGAACACTGAAACAGTAAGCGATGGCAAAACTGAAAATAAATGGAACTTTAGGGGTATAGTGGAATTTGGACTGTCTGAATTTCAGAATAGCTCTAAAACTATTTTTATTATAAAGTATTAATAAAAATAAGATGTTTGAATATTTATTTTGCAATCCAAATCCCAATGAAATTGTCAGAATAAATTATAGAAGAAAATGTGGCAAAAGCACAAATTAAGGAAAGTTTAAGGACCAAAGTGAAATTTGTTAAATGTGACTTACTATATAAGTCACACTTAGCAAATTTTTGGCCATTTCTTCTCTTCCTTGTCCGAAATTTCTTCCTCCCATTTTCATTGATTTTTCTTCAATTTTGCTAAGGAAAAACTATGGAAACTTGAAATAAACTACATATTCTTCATCCTCCTTCCATTTGCAACCTTGGAAATCAAGAAATTTTCAAGAATAAAGCACTTGGAGAATTCAGCCAAAGCATCAATTTGAGGTAAATTGTTGCTTTGTTTGATTTTATGATTGATTTAGGGTTACTAGATATTAGTTAGATTGGGTAATGTGTTTAATTGCATCAGTTGATGCATATAGTATTTTTGCCCAATTTTCAAACCCTAAACCTAAGTTGAATGATATGACTTGTTGAAATTGGATTAGTTTGTGTAAATTGAGTGTAGAATAAGTTAATTGAAAGTTAATTGATGAATATTTTATGGTTGAATTGTTGTAGAAAATTCAATTAAAAAAAATTATACATTTTGCCTCCTTTAAGGAAATTGAAGGAATTTGTGGCAAACCAATTTTGCTATCTAATTTGGAGTGTTAGGTGAGTCTTTTATGCATCCTATAACATGCCTAAAATGTTAAAATGTCAATTGGAAACTTGCTCCAAAATGCCATGTTTGGCCGAACCACATTAGGACAAAATTGCCTTTGATTTTGCTTCATTTTGGCTTGTTTTTCTAAGCCAATTTGATCCATTTAATGTTTTTATTATTGTGTTTATAATGTCTATGGAATTGCTTATAATGTATATTGATTGTTAATATTTAGGGCAATGTCAATGTTGCACCAAAACCTTGCCAATTTGTCCATCCATTGTTGCACATAATGTGTTCGATAAAATACCTAGCTCAAAAATCCATAGGCCAACCATTTGAATGTCATCGTCTCCAACGACAATGGCATGCCAATTGTGTCAATTTTTTGTCCATAAATGACCAACTTATGTTTTATTCCTTTGTTGGTTGCTAAACCTTTGGTCATTGTATAATCAATTATTATTGATATTCCATTGATTCTATTGCTCATTGAATTGATTGATGATGAGTTATTGATACTTGGTGATGCCATTATTGTGAAATGGTATTTATTGATGTGTTTCTTGTTTCTATTGATTCCAATGTGATTTGACAAAGTTGCTGTCCTAACAGGGTAGTGAGTACATATTGTTGGCATTGTGAACAATGTATTATTATTATGCCCTAGCTGGGAAGGGTTATCAGTCCTAGTCATAAGACCTGATCCATCTTATGTTTATTGATATGAGTTTGATTACGTATTTCACACATATTATATGCATTTCATTGCTCTATATATGTCTTATCCATGTGATATACTCTCCATTGATGTGATTATTGATTTACAGTCATATTCTGTACTTGATTATGTATCCAGAGATTTTGAGTAGATTGATTTATTTATCTCATCTGCCTATTGTTTATTGATATTCCATTACCTATTTTATTGGTCGATACATATTAGATTCACTGAGTATCATATATACTCACCCTCTCACTGTTTCCCATCTCCAAGTGTAGAGTAGGAGGCAGATTCCAGGCTTGTGTTTCTCCAAGAAATTTTGCAGTCTGATAAAGACAGTGTAATTAATTTAAACATTGTATCTTTATATATGTGTACTAGATGCTCCATGGATATTATATTATGGTATAGACAGATTGTATATATATAAGTGTATGACATATTTTGGAGTATAAATGTATATTTGTTTATGATGATGGTAATTATAGAAAGTAACAGAATGAATAGTGCTTATGTGAGTATATGATTATAGATTGATATGTATAGTATGAGATTGTATAGATGTGATGATGGATTCTACGGGTGTCGTCACCTCTAGCATCTCCCATACCCTAGGACTATCGCAGCCCCGAGAGCGGGTCGTGAAAAGACACAATATTTTATAGTGTTTCAGTCAACTCTTTGACTACGTCCGCTCATCAAGATTGCACTTGAGTATTTCACTATCAAGATCTTTTTTCTAGGTTCAAGATCAAAAACCTAAGTGTTTTGGTTCACACTTAAATCTTGCATATGTTTTCCTATTTGGCTCACACTCAAACCCTTAAAAGTTACAAGAGATGAAAAGAAAAAAATCTCTTTTAACTTTTCTCAAACTCTTTAGTAATCAAAGAGTCTCAACAACTTCAAAAATTTTACAAACAATAACTCACAAGTATTTTTTTTTTTTTACCATAATCAACTCTATAAGCAATAAATATGAATGATTAAAAGTAATATCTCAATAAATGTTTAACAAAGGTTGTTCTCTTACATTTAGACTTTCTACTGACTCATATGTATAACCCAACAAGTAATAGAGTTGTTTTACCCTTTTAAATACAACTAAATGCAATTGTACTTTATTTCCAACAGTTATAATTTTTGTCTTTTTCTGCCTATTTGTGCCCATGACTGACTAGTAGCGGTTGCGACTTATTCGACACTAAATATCTTCACAGTTGGTTACCAACTTTCGCGCATGTAAATTCTTCAAATTGCACCTATAACTACCACAGTCACGCCCGCAAATATCATCCCTCCTAGGACTTAAGCTACTGTCCAATTGAGGTTTTCTTAGAAGCGCCTGCGACTTTCTCATTCGCACCTGCGACTCTTGTATTGTGGCTGCTACTTTTCCAATAGCGCCCCCTACTTTTTTATTTTCATTCAACTTGAAATTTGATGATTTTTTTATGCATTTCTCAAAGAATACTCCCCTTAGCATTTGCACTTCATTGCTTCACTTCAATATGAGTTTCAATTTTACATTAAACTTTGCCATTAAAGTTTTTCAAATGTGTTAAACCTATAATTTAGCAATAGTCATGATTTTTCATGCCTTAACCAACTCAAACAAAATTGGTAGCATAATTAATATATTGATATATTTTGTTATCATCAAATACAATGGGGTCTAATAATTTCCACATCCATTTGTATTATAAATTCTAGAGCTCCACATTGTTATTCTCTTTATTGTTTTCATCATCTATAATTCAGAACAGTTGAGTTGTTGAGATTGGAGGATAGTTGAGCCTCCTTGTTTTAGTTGTGTTACTCTGTTAAGCATGAACTGATTGTTATTAATTGGATAATGATTGATTTGGTTATTGATAGCCTTGAGTAGCATATTATTATTATGTTTGTTCATATTCTACTTAATAGGTAGGCTTATAGCCCTTATTTAGTTACAATTGTCATATTGCATTTTTGTCTTTTAGTAAGTAGTTAGACTTGCTATGGATTTAGAAAGCCTAATACTTTCCTTTTTTTAGTATTGGTCACGTACCCTCGGGTTGTGATAATTGTGACAATTCAATGACATCATTTGCTTTTGGCTAATTAGTGTGATATTTTTCAGAAAATGATGGGCCAGAGCATTTAAGAGATTGGTAGGTCATCTATGATGGCATTGATGGTGGCGATTGTTTCAATGGCGAGTTGAGGTTGTAAATTTAGAAAGTAAATTGGAGTTAGGGTTTAGAGGAGAGAGGCTAGCAATAGGGTTTAATAAGCGTTTGTGAGCAAAAATGAGTTGAAACAAAGTCATATTTGGGCTTGGAAGATTAGCAAATTGTAAGGGAGAAATTGTGTGTTGGTTCAATTGGAGAAAGAAAATAAAAGGCAAAAAATGGCTTCTGAGAGAGAAAGTAGTGGTTTCCTCCACGTGAGGAGAGAGAATAAATTAACTGAGGGAGGTTGACATGGACTTTTTTAAATCTAAAATACACAGTTGGAGTGCCACATATTTATTTTGATAGAGTTTTTAACTGAAATCGTTATAAATAATATTAAAGTGACCATCATTATAAGTTGGACAATATTTTTGTTATAAAAACGAATTAAAGGATTATGATATATATGAGTGAAAACTTTAAGGATTATGGTTGAAATTAACCTTGACTTTGGATAATTTTAGATTTCAAAGTCTTGGAAATGGACCAAGTAACCCATGTACAATAATTTGTTAATTAGAAAAAGTACTAATTTTTGGAGCTAAATAATCACAAGAAAATATTTATGAACGCATAATTTTACACTACTAAACTTAAACAAGTTTAGAGCAAGAATCAAAACAAGTTTAGAGCAAGAATCAGACTTTCCATAGAGTAATAGGACTTCCACAAACTTTGGAAAAACCACTGAACCATCAGAATCAAGGTCAGACATTCGGAACAAGAAACAAATGAAGACAGACGAAGATAAAGTCATTTTCATAGGAAGTCCTATGGAAACTACATGGAAACCTGTAGATCCGCAGGAGAGCATTGCAAATCAGTATTACAATCTATATCTTCTTTTTCTTCTTTGCTTTTCCCAGCTGCCCCTCAAATGAAATTAGTGGTAAGCAAAAAACTAGACCGATCAAAAAATCGAACCAAATTAAACTTAATATGGACGTATAATTTGGTTTGATTCAAATTTCGGTTTGATTTGGTTTATTTTTATAAGCTTCATTCTGTTTGGTTCAATTTTCTTCAAAAAAAATCTAAGATAATTGAACCGATTGAAATATATATATATATTAATAATTATATTTTTATTTTGTTTAAAAACTGAAATAACCAAACTACAATATATTTTCGGTTCGGTTAATTTTATAAAAAATTTTGATTTTATTCAATTTGAGTTCAAATTTTTAAAATTTTAATTCGGTCATTTTAGTTCTTTGTAATTTCGGTTTGATTCAAACCGAACAACGCTAATGCTTACCTCTAATTGAAATATCTTTATATTGAGAAAATAGAGGGTTGAGAGGGGCTGCTGTGTATTTTTACACAGCAGCCCCTCATGTGCTCCATTTTATCTATTTAAAAAATTTTATAAAATTTTTTTAAAATTATATTTTGATAGTTTTTTTATATAATGAATCTATTAATATATTTTTTTATGCTAAACAAAAATCATTTTGACAAGAAAAAATGTATTAGAAATTTTATGTATTATATTTAACGGTCTAGATTTAACGCATTTCTAATACATTTTTTCCTGTCCAAATGATTTTTGTTTAGTATAAAAAATATATCAATAGATTCATTATATAAAAAACTATCAAAATATAATTTTTAAAAAATTTTATAAAATTTTTTAAATAGATAAAATGGAACACATGAGGGGCTGCTGTGTAAAAATACATAGCAGCTCCACTCAACCCGAAAATAGAGGGTTTAAAATTTATGGCAGAGGAGTTGATGCAAAACCTCATTTTCCTCAAGATTGTAGATTGTGACGAGTTAGAGTTTTTGGATGAGAATGAGAATGGCACTATGCATTGGCAGTGCCTCCAAGAGATTCAACTTAAAAATATTGTAAAACTGGTGTGCCTCCCAAAGGGGCTTCAACGTGTTTATCAAACTCTACGCAAACTCTTCATCGAAAGTTGTGCCAATTTGACGTGTTTAGTTGAGTACATGTCCAACCTCACTGCATTACAACATTTTAAAATTGATGATTGTTCTTAACTGTCAAAAAGATGCAAGGACAACATGGGTGCTGATTGCTCACATCCCATGTACTAAAATCAATGGAACCTACATCTTTGGATAACAAAAATTCCCATCAGGTATAAATATTCCCTCTTCAATCTACTTCTTTCAGTTAAGATTTTCTTTGTGTTTTTATTTTATAGTGATGTTTGTTCAATGTTGTGTCAAAGGTGAGAATTACTTACTGTATTCAATGTTGCATCTGGTGAGAATTACTTACTTTTTGTTCATTTCCCTCGTTCTCCAAGGATGAGATGCTTTGCTATACAGCTTCTGAGCTTTTATATGGAGCTAAGATTCATTCAGTAGCTTTATATATTGAATTGCAGTATATGAAAGACTGTATCCTTCATCAACTTCGTTTCTCAAGTTTTACTTATCCTAATCATTTGTAAGTTAAATTTATAGATATCTTATTTATTTTATTTGGAATTAAGTTGATTATTTATAAGTTTTGTTCTGCTGATTGCAACAGAGAGAGAACCCTTCACTCTGAAAACAAAAATGAGATTGAACATTTCACATTCTTGAACTCCAATTACAAACAAGGTAAAATCAAATTGTGAACTTTTTTTCTTCTATTGGAAGTATCTCTTTCCCACTTTCATAGAGTTTACCTGATCTATATTCCTCTTCTTATTGAATTTTTCATGTGATTTTACATTGATATTTCAGGTTGTTTAGTAAATTCTATTTCATCTTGATGTTGCAACAATACTCTCCCTTGTATTCTTGAAAGTTGTAGATGAACTTTAGTGTGGTAACAACGGTAGGTGTTTTTAGTAGTGAATTTTATTATATGCAAGAGCTTTTTATTGTTCTAGCTTTTTTTTTTTTTTAAACTTTTTCCTCCAGTTGTTGCTATACAGCTTCTAATCTTTCGGTTTGGGATTTGAACGGATATGGATAGTCTTTTTAAACTCTGATCACAGTCATTATTATCAACTTCTTCAAGTTTATACAACTCTGTCACATTCCTTTGCAAGTGAAATCAACAACTAATCTTGATAAAGTGTTGGCACGTTTCATCATGCTGAATGAGATTGGTTCCACCAAATTATTTGGTAAGTCAAACTACTTTTTGTTTTCTTTTTCCGGTAATCTATTTTTTTGATCAATTATTTTCCTAATATTTTCATAAACACAGAAGTTAACAGATGGAAGATTTTTTTACTTGTGTCCTCAGTCTCTTGCATATGCATGTCACTCTTGCTTATTGTTCTATCTTTAAGATTTTTCAAGCCTGGTAAAACAGATCCTTTATTTCTTTTTATCCCTTTATGAATAGTTGAGCATCTTTAATGCATTATATTTTCTGAATTATTTCTAATGCGTAAAATGACTTATAATAATGAAAAGGTATCTTCAACATGGTTTTAGATCGGGGCTATGAATCAAGGAACTTGGAGAACTATTCTTTTATCTGGATGCCAAAATGCTGCAAATTGCAGCATCCTAAGAGTTGTTCATAAAGGTTGAAGGTGAGAATTAGTATGGTAACCATGATAACATATGCATCTAGGAATCAATTTAATTTCCAAGAGTCAAATTTTATCATGAAATTTTCTACTTTCCCCCTTTCTCCTCCCAGGAAGTATTGCTATACAACTTCTGAGCATTACAATAAAAAGCATTGCAATCAACTTCTTCATGCGAAATAAGTTAAATCAACAATATACCTTCAATTATTCAGAATTCATTCAAGTGCTTACATATCTTGTTCTTTTTGTTCTAAATTTTCTCATATTTTCTTTTGAAGGCATGGAAAGGAGCAGGGTAGGGATGTGAAGAGGTTCAAATCATTCAGTTTTGAAGTCCTCATCTACTGTTATTTAAAGGTTGAGAATTGAGAGGATACATTTTAAGCCTGAAAATTTGAGTGCAGGGGACAGGGATTTCTAATTAAACAACACCAGTGCTTGTGTTCTTACAAGTAAACTGTATTATTATATAAGTAGCTTCCTTATCATTGTGGAGCTCATAGAGCTCTTAAGGGTCTTCAGGAAGTCAAAGTCTCCGATTACGAATAGCTAGAACATACACCTGCAAAAATGAAAGAAAGTCTTGCGCACTGTAACACTCTTTCTAAAGATGGTCATATATCCTTGAAAAATTTGTATGGGAAACATAGGCAATCCGGCAAAATGATTACCCAACAAGAGCACTGAATCCAAAAGTGTTAACAGCACCCTTTCTAAACATAGGCAATACTTTCTTATCTTGCACCCATACTAAAAGTGTTAACAGCACCACCAACACATATTGCTAGCAAGAGATAGTTGAAGAAGCTAGACATCTGCCTGGCCTCTTCAACATAGCTTTGATTCCTGCACTACAAATAGCAAGCAAGTAGACAGCTACAAACGGAAGCAAAGCATTGCTACCACCAACTCTCGCACCGCAAAGTTTCCATTTTCAAAATTGAAAGTTAATAAATTAATAATAAAAAATTGATTGTATAAATATATAAATCTTATTTAGTTATGAGAAGTACTTTTTATTTTTTAATTTTGTTCGTTTCTATTTTAAAATTAAAAGTTAGAAAATAACAACATTTTTATTTAAACTTTTTTTATATTAGGGTGAAAATCAAATCGACTAAACTGAATCAAATTGATTAAATTAAATCAAAATCGATGGTTTCATAATTATTTGGTTTTATTTGATTTGAAAAATAAAGCAAATTGAAAGTTGAATTTAATTTACGGTTTGAACTTTTTTCGGTTCAAACCAAACGATACCAAAGTATATATATATATATAGTATTTGATTTTATTTTATATACAACCACATATTTTTTTAACTTAATATTAATTTAAAATTTAAAAAAATATCATTCATAAAAATTAATTATAAATAAATAAATAAGAGAAACTATTGAGAAAAATATAAATTTTGAGGGCATTAATTAATTAAATAGATAAGTTTAAATTATACATTGAATTATTTTTTGCATTTTTTTATTATAAATATTTTATCTGTATTTTTCTCTAAATTTATAATACAATAATAACGATTTATAAAAAAAATATTTTTGATTTGAAATCTACAAATCGAAAAAAATTAAATTGAATCAAACTAAATCAAATTAACAGTTTAGTTTAGTTTGATTTAAAAACTTTTTAAATTAAAAAAATTTATTTAATTTGATAATAATTTTTTAAATTTATCAAATTGAACCGATGTCACCCCATACTCTATATTATGATAAAAAAAAAATAGGGGATGGAAGCCAAATCGATTAAATCGATCAAACTGAATCAAATCGATCAAATCAAACCAAAATAGATGGTTTCATAATTTATTTGATTTAAAAAATAAATTAAACTAAAAATTTGATTTGATTTGTGATTTGAGCATTTTTTCGATTTTAAATCAAATCAAACCGAAGTTATATATATATATTATTTTTTATCATTATTACAATTAAATATATTTAATTATTTTATATACAACTATATTTTTAACTTAATATTAATTTAGAATTTTAAAAAATATTATTTATGAAAATTAATTAAAGATAAATAAAAAAATTTAATTATTGAGAAAATACAAATTAAGAGTGTATTAATTAATGAAATAGATAAATTTTGAGTTGTACAATATTAAATTATTTTTGAAATTTTTTTATCACAAATATTTTATCAGTGTTTTTTCTTAAATTTATAATAAAATAATAATAATTTATAAAAAAATATTTTAGTTTAAAACCGATAAATCGAAAGTATTTAAATTAAATTAAATTAAATTAAAATTAATAATTTGATTATAATATTAATTTGATTTGATTTTATAATTTTTTAAATTAAAAATATTTATTTAATTTAATAATAATTTTTTAAACTAATTAAATCAAACCGATTTAAATACCCTTTGCTTCAAACATTGGGCCCAATCCAACTCACTACAAACCCTGCCGAAAAAAGAGCGCGCCTACATTTCGCTCTCCGATTTCACCCTTCATCCTGGCCCTACCAACCATCCCATTCCCACCAGAAACTAAACACGCCATTGAAAAATAAATATAGAAAACGCTCCTTAGTCCTTCCCAATTTTGGCGCCAAAATCAAATCCCTGAAATCCTGGTTTAAAGGGAAACCAATTAAAACCCCTCACTCCCTCTCTCAATATAATACTCTCCTTCTCTTGTTTCTTTCTGTGGCCAACACCTGTTTGATAAAAGTCCTCAGAGAAAAAAAAAAAACAAGAGAAAAATGTACGTGGTGAAGAGAGATGGAAGACAAGAAGCTGTTCACTTTGACAAGATTACTGCCAGATTGAAGAAGCTCAGCTATGGGCTTAGCATGGAGCATTGTGATCCCGTGTTGGTGTCTCAGAAGGTGTGTGCTGGTGTTTACAAGGGCGTCACCACCAGCCAGCTTGATGAATTGGCTGCTGAGACTGCCGCAGCCATGACTACCAATCATCCTGATTATGCTTCTGTGAGTTTTTCTTTTTCTTTTTCAAGTTCTGTTGGATTTTTTTTTTTTAATTCTGTTCTCGTGTTAGTGCGCCTGATGAGTTGCTTTATTGATCTATTTATTTGAGATGAGATGATGATAGTATGTGAGATTATTGAGGATTTATGTCAATTAGCATCCTAATTAGGAATTGCAAGATTTTCTGTGTGATTTATTTTGTTTTGAAGATTTTTAAGAATGGATATTGAAGTTTTGGATTCAACCCCCTCTTTATTTTCTTGAAATTAAACTATTTGTTTTTTGTTTTGTTTTGTTTTTTGTGGTTACTCTGTTGTAGATAGGTGTGTTGATCCCTTTTACTAGAGAGGATAATTGTTTTAGGATCCTTCAATATTGATTTCTTATTTCAATATTACAATATGGATCAAATTTTGCTTGTTTGTGAATTGGACTTAAAGAGTTTGTGATCATTTAATTATAATATGCCTTTTTCTTTCTAATTGTTTTTTGAAATTAACTTTCCTATCGGTTTGGTTTTAATGAAATATTTAATGGTGTTTTTTAATTGAAAGTGAAACTATTTTGTTGTGAGATATAGAAAACTATTTTGTTGATATAATAAGTGGTTTGTATCTTTGGTTTGTTTATCATTATTATCTTTTTCAATGTAGTTGGCTGCAAGAATTGTTGTTTCAAATCTGCACAAGAACACTAAGAAATCATTTTCAGAGACGTAAGTAATTTCAAAGTTTGATAGCAGACAATTAATTTATTTAAGCTATGAGCCTTTTTTTATAAGGAATTGTGTCTGATCTCGGTTGGTGCTTATTGCAGGATCAAAATCATGTACAGCCACTTTAATGAGAGATCTGGGCTAAAGGCTCCTTTGATTGCTGATGATGTTTATGATATAATCATGAGGGTATTATTTCAAGTTGCATTATGAATTTGTAATTTTTTTCTTTATGGTTGTTTTGGTCTGCATTTAGGGGGAGATGTTGCTATTTATGCCCTTAAAATTCTCAATCAGTTGGACAAGATCTTAATTTAAGGCGACATTTTGGACTGAAGACGCAGTCTTTTTGGCAGTTATTGCAGAGAAAGGGAGTTTGTAGGGGTTGGGTTAAAAAATAATTGACAATAATACTTATCATTGTTGAAAAAAAAAAGTTAGCATAGATAGTCAGTTTTAATTCCAACTAGTTATGGATGCAACAGAAGTAACAATTGAAAAATAAGGGCTTTACTTGTTACAGGGACAAATGTAAATGCAGTTTGATGATGTTTAGTCTAGTGTATGACCTAAATTATTCACAATTCTTGATTTGCTTCAGAATGCTGCTCGTCTGGACAGTGAGATCATTTATGATCGGGACTTTGACTATGATTACTTTGGGTTCAAGACCCTGGAAAGGTCCTACCTTTTAAAAGTCCAAGGGAAAGTTGTAGAAAGGCCTCAGCATATGCTGATGAGGGTTGCTGTTGGAATTCACAAAAATGATATTGATTCAGCTATCAAAACCTACCATTTGATGTCCCAGAGATGGTTCACTCATGCTTCTCCTACCCTTTTCAATGCTGGAACACCAAGGCCCCAAGTATGTTTTATCTGCTTGTGCTATGAAATGTTTTCTGTTCCTTATCTTATTGCATGTCATCAATTACTAATGCATTTTGTTGGTCCATTTTTGGCAGTTGAGCAGCTGCTTTTTGGTGTGCATGAAAGATGATAGTATTGAAGGCATTTATGATACTCTGAAGGAGTGTGCTGTTATCAGCAAATCAGCTGGAGGAATTGGTGTATCTGTTCACAATATTCGTGCCACGGGCAGCTATATTCGTGGAACAAATGGGACATCTAATGGGATTGTTCCAATGTTACGGGTGTTCAATGATACTGCCCGCTATGTTGATCAGGGAGGAGGCAAGAGGAAAGGTATGTTCATTTGGTCATGTTTTATGTCGTATTAAATTTGACACTTTATGATCCTCCATTAAACCATTGCTTACAATGCTGTAGGTGCTTTTGCTGTGTACTTAGAACCATGGCATGCTGATATATTTGAGTTTCTTGATCTTAGGAAGAACCATGGAAAGGTGTGACTGATTCTTCATTATCACTCTATTTTGTTCCAAGAAAATACTAGCTTCTTCCATTGTCTAGGTTCCTTACCACTTAACATAAAAAAAAAAATATAAATTCTTGTGTAGGAGGAGCACCGGGCTCGGGATTTATTCTATGCCCTTTGGGTACCTGATCTATTTATGGAAAGAGTCCAAAGTAATGGGCAATGGTCATTATTTTGCCCAAATGAGGCTCCTGGTTTGGCAGATTGTTGGGGTGAGGAATTTGGAAAACTGTACACCCGATATGAGAGAGAGGTAAATTTTACAGCATGTGAATCTGTTTTTTAATTTTCATACCAGATTTTGGTTGCTTACAGTTATGTTTTATATCTAGGGCAAGGCAAAGAAAGTCGTCCAAGCACAGAATCTCTGGTTTGAAATTTTAAAATCCCAGATAGAAACTGGGACCCCTTATATGGTTTTTAAGGTGATTATTTTAAACATTTTAGTTTCTTGTCTTCCCTTGGTTTGATTTATGACTTAGTATTGATTTTTTTTCCTCCTCCCAGGACACTTCCAACAGAAAAAGCAACCAGAAGAATCTGGGTACGATAAAATCTTCAAATTTGTGTACTGAGATAATTTAGTATACAAGTCCAACAGAAACAGCTGTGTGCAATCTGGCATCTATTGCTCTACCACTATTTGTTAGAGAAAGGGTGAGCCATAGCTTGAGCCTAGTTAGATAAATTCTCTTATGGTCTTGTTTGCTTGTTTAACTTTGCATTTTTTGTTGCAGGAGATTCCAATGGAGTCTCATCCATCTAAGCTTGTTGGAAGTAGAGGTTCCAAGAGCAGATACTTTGACTTTGACAAACTAGCAGAGGTTTGTATTCCAGTTTTAAGGAAATTTTAGCATATTATTACCTTTCTTGTGCTGCTTTGTGGAGCTGGAGTCTCTCTAATAAACTTGGCTTGTAACTTCATTTTCCTTCTGTTTTTGGAACAGGTTACAGAAGTAGTTACTTCCAACCTTGACAAGATAATTGATGTTAATTACTATGCTTTGGAAAGTGCAAGGAGGTCAAATTTTCGACATAGGCCCATTGGCATTGGAGTTCAGGGTCTTGCAGACACCTTCATCTTGCTAGGAATGGCATTTGATTCACCAGAGGTAAATTTACACTAACTGATATTTTGTTTGAGCTATAGCTTAGAAAAATTGTGTAATTTGGTGGTCTTATGGAATTTGATTTCAGGCTCAACAGTTAAACAAGGACATATTTGAAACCATTTATTATCATGCTTTGAAAGCTTCTTCTGAGATAGCTGCCAGAGATGGCCCATATGAAACATACAATGGAAGTCCTGTGAGCAAGGTATACCAAATTTCTTCAAACTATGTGGAAGTGTTAATATTTGCAGGGTTCTTATTTCCCATTATTGTTGTATAATCAAGCTATGGATGTACTCCCATTATCCTTGTATTAGTTTCAATGCCTGTGTTATATACTAAATAAGTACGTTTTACAGGTTGACTATTCTAAGATTTCCACTTAGCTCACACTGATTGTTGATGTACTTTAGTAATTTGGCATAATGGTAATTATACTTTTCAATTGAATTGTATAGGGAGTTCTGCAGCCTGACATGTGGAATGTAACTCCCTCAAGTAGGTGGAACTGGGATGCCCTAAGGGAGATGATATCCAAGAATGGAGTGAGAAATTCGCTTCTCGTAGCACCAATGCCAACTGCTTCAACCAGTCAGATTCTTGGCAACAATGAGTGCTTTGAGCCATATACTTCCAACATCTATAGTCGCAGAGTTTTAAGGTTTGTTATACCATCCCATTCCATTCAGCTTATGATAGGTTTCTATAAAGCATTGATACCGACACAACACAATAGGACATTCCAACATGTTAATTCTTAAAAAATTTAGATTTCGATACTTTAGAATACGTTTGAATATTAAATAATATTTTTAATATATACATTATATATTATTATTTATATTCATTAATTTAACAAAAAATCAATTAAATAAATTATATCTATCAATTTAGCGACAAGTATTTCCATCAATTCAACAGAAAATCAAAGAAAATAAGCTATTTCCATAATTCCATCATATTAATAAGAAGTAAAGAAAATAAAATGTTCAAAAATTTAGCTAGAAGTGGAATTAAAAAAAAAAACCATAAGTTTATAGACTATTCATATAAAACAACAATTTAATTATTTTCATTTGAGAAAGGAATTTGAAGAGAATGAAATAGTTGTTTATTTAGAGATTGGATTGTTTTTAGTTATTTTTGTCTGTTGTTTTAAGCTTTTAGTTCTTATTTTTCATATTACAATTCAGTCCTTCTATTTATTAGCCATTTAATCCTTCTTTTTATGTAGACTAATTGTTGATAAATTGAGTTTTATTTATGAATATTGTCATTTGACCGTGTCGGACAATGTCAAATACGTGTGTTGGATTAGTCAAGTGTCGCAAATCATTGGCCGCGTGTCGGAATGTGTCAGAAGCATGTTGGTGTCTGACATGTTTTTGACACTGACTCTCCAAATAGGAGAGCGTGTCCATACTTTATAGATAGGATCTATTGTCTTGTGTTGCCTTTTAATTCAAATACGTGTGTTGGATTAGTCAAGTGTCGCAAATCATTAATCCTCGTCTTTTTGCAGTGGTGAATTTGTTGTGGTCAACAAACATCTTCTTCATGACCTAACTGAGATGGGTCTTTGGTCTCCTTCTCTCAAGAACAAAATAATTTACGAGGATGGCTCTGTCCAGAAAATTCCAGAAATCCCTGATGAACTGCAGCTTATATACAAGTATGAATATGTAATTTTCTTCATGTCTGTTGTCCCCTTCTATATTCTCTCTACATTTTCTCATGCTAAGACATTTGTGATATCTAGGACTGTTTGGGAGATCAAGCAAAAGACATTGGTAGACATGGCTGTTGATCGTGGGTGCTATATAGATCAGAGTCAAAGCCTTAATATCCACATGGACCAACCCAATTTTGGGAAATTAACTTCCTTGCATTTTCATGCCTGGTCCAAGGTAAATATTGAAATAATGCCTGCTATATACTGCATATAGTCAACAATTTTAGCATTTATTATCAAGTTAGATGTACTCAGGTTCCAGTAGGGGTGTTCTGATGTTTTTATCTAGCAGAAGCAATGTTACTTTATTACTCTGAAGAACTTCTATTGTTATTCTGCTAAAGTTGTAGGTCATGCCATTGGGCTGAAACTGTTGAATGTTGAGTTTTGTTCATTCGATTTTTTAATTAATAGAGTTTTGATTTCAATTTGTTTGTTTTGTTTGTGATATGAAAGGGTTTAAAGACTGGAATGTATTATCTCCGCTCACGTGCTGCAGCTGATGCTATCAAGTTCACTGTTGATACTTCTCTTCTTAAAGTAATGATCAGTTACTATCAAAGAGTATTAACCATTTATATTTTGTATGTTGTTTAAGTAAAGGTTCCTTTTATCGGAATATTTGTATGTTGTTTAAATCGAAATTCCTTTTATTGGTAATGTAGGAAAAGAAGCAGAAGGTGGCTGCAGAAGATGATACCAAGATGGCCCAGATGGTTTGCTCTCTTACGAATCGAGAAGAGTGCATGGCTTGTGGAAGTTAAGAGAGCTTGAAAAGGTTTTTCTTTTGGTTCTCTACATGGAAAATCACAAGAAATTCAAAGCTATCAAGTGTTTTTAGAGGTTAGGATATTAAATACTGAAGTAAAATCAAATATTTATAACGTAGACAAGTCTTTGTATAGTTTAAATCAAATTTGGTTATTGAATATGTAGCTATACTATGAATTTGTATATGTATGTAGACTGGAACTGGAATATTTGGCTTATTGTTTTGTTTACATTTTTGGACTTCAAACGATAAAGTCTGCTGTTGGCATTAGATTTGCTTTTAATTTTATATCCAAAACTCTATTAATTTGCACAATTTTCGGTGTTAATGGTTGCTGGCCTGAATCTGGCAAATATAAAGTTATCTTCAAGTTAAACAAGTGTGCCGACTGATTGAAAAAGAAAGATATGAAGCCAATAATTGATTTGTAAATGGATGATCAAAAGCTGAATATTTTTTAATTACTGAAATAATATAATTTTTTATCAACACTATATTTTTTCATATTGAATATTTAAAAAAAAATCATTATTAAAATAGCAGTATAAAAGAATCATTATCAAAATAACACTGTAAAAAATCTGATTGATTTTACAAAAAAAATATATATGAAATTTAATTTTAATAATAAAAATATAAATAATTTATAAAATCATTACTTATTTATTATTAATTGGAGATATTTAAAATTTGAGATAGATTTGAATTAATTTAGTAAAAGATTAAATTTATTTAAAATTTAATATTTAAGAAGAAATTTAGTTATATTTGAAAAAGAAAAAAACAAAAAATGTAGGGACTATTGCGATATTCATGTCAAAATTTAATGACTAAATTGTAATTTATTCTTGTAAAAATGCTACTTGAAATTTGATATATAAAATACAATAATAAAAAAATATAAATATTAAAATAAGAATATATAATAATTTATGCATGGATAAGAAATGATTCATAATTAATTTATAAACTCCTTATTTATTTACTTATTTGAATTAAATAAGACGGTTGATAACTCTTCAATATATTGTGTACTTCTAATTAATTTTATAAAAAAATAAAATATAATTAACTTTTTTTTTTAATTTAAATATTATAAAAGAAACTCAAAATTCTATAAAAATAGATAATAAAAAAAAGAGTTTCAAACTTTCATTATTGTTCAACTTTAATATATAAATGTGGATATTTAATTTTTATACTAAATAATTTTATTTATTGTTTAATTAAATATCTACAAAAAGGAAAAAAAAAAAAGAGATATTAATGATGTGGAAAGATTTTGTAAAATAACACATTTTAATAATGCGATGAGAAATTCCGAAATTGAAAAAAAAAAAAATTATTCATACATTAAAATAAAAACTAAATTAAAACATTAAAATAGAAATATTATAATTATTTAAAATCTTTTAGGATTCATTTAGATAATTAGTTATTTGAAATAATTAATCATTTAAAAATTTGACATTATATTTATTTTATATAAATTTACATTCAAAATTTAAATTTAAATTTATAATAATTTTAAATGATTATCTCATAAAATTGTGTGTGATTGATGAAAATAATGTCAGATCAAATGTAGTTATTGATATTTAAGCATACAGTAGTAATCAAATTACCTTTTTTTTTTTTCTATTTTTTTTGGATAAAGTTGGACTTCTAGTTATAGAGTTTTTGAGAAATTTTGAGAACTGAAAACTTTAGAGATGTTTTATAAAATAATAATATAAATTATATTATATTATATCTTAAACTTATAAAGATGAAAATGTTATATAAATTAAAATATCAAAAATGAAAGTTGAGTAAAAAAATTCATAATTTATAAATAAAGAATAAAGATTAAGTCATAAATAATTTTTAAGAATAAAAAATATTAATTTTATAATAATTGGGACTAATTTGCTAATTACCATACACTTTAAAATGCTATAGTAATTTATTATCAATTAGATGGTTATATGTATTATATTTAACTTATTATTATTTTTTCATATACCTAATTTTTCAGTATAGAAAATTTGTGTTCATACCTTTGAAAATTGAATAAAGAAGGTTAATAAAATCAATTACAATAAGGAAAATTTGATTTTAGCATTGTTATCAAACTCGGTTTGGTATGATCAATAGGACCAGTTTAATCAGGAATCAAATTTAAGATGAATATGAATTAGATACAATCATTTTTAATAATAATCGGTATAAATTCAGATGAACCAACCGATAGAGCAAGATTGATCGATTCTATATTTAATATGTGAAAATATAAAAAATATTAGCATTTAAACTCAAACCAGTGGCTGCTTATAAGAATATCATTGCCTTTAACCAAATATATATATGTATATAATTGTGGATATAAAATCTACTAACAATTCATTTGACACAATATTTTATATATATATATATTTTTAATTATTTTTCGTAATTTCTTTTATTAACAATAAAATTTATATTTCTCAAATTATTTATTATATTTACCAAAATTATTCTAATTTAATTTACATTAATATATATAAAATACTTGTACTTTAAAATTACATTTTGACTATTTTTATTATTATGCGATATTAATATTATAAAATTTTAAATTTAAATAATTAATTTACATGAAATTATTGTTTTAAAATTTGATTAATGTTAATAATTAACCTATAAATTCGAATAAAAATATTAATTTTAATTTTTTTATTACTAATAAAAGTTTATTAAATCAAATATTTTATTCAATATTTAATATTTATTTATAAAAATATTATATAATATTTATTTAATTATTTTTAGTTCAACTCCGATTTATTTCTAGTTGAACTTATGATATATGACCCTTTACATTCATCAATTTTAAAATCGGACCAAGTTTAAAAACCTTGAATATCAATAAGTGTTTATCAAATTACAAGAAAAATCAACTTTATATATATATATATATATATACACGTCCATTTTTTAAATAATCGGGTTCAAATTTTAAAAAACCAACTCTAAATCAAACCCTTATTATTTATATACTAACCACTCAACGCTAAACTATATATATAAATAGACTTATATATATATATAATCAGGTAGATTTGGGGTTGTTTATATCATTATTAGTACCAGACCTGAACTTAACTCGAGTTAAAATAAAAAAATTCACCCCGCACTATTTATTAAACGGGACAGGGTTGAGATGGGTCAAGTCGAGTACTTTTTAAGACGGGTAAAATTGACATTTTTATATCAATGATTATAAATAATTATAAAATATTTGATAATTCACAGTTGAAATTAAAGTTTGATTGTAAAATAACGAATAAAAATATTATTTTTGTAATATCCTGAAAAATTGTACGGATTCAAGTGAACTATAATAATGGATATTAAATTAATTGAAAAGTAAATAATTCAAATTAGTTTAAGAAAAGTATAAAAAAAAATTTAAGAAAAATTTATTCTCGAAAAATTTTAAAAACGATAATAAGTTGTATTATCAATAATCGATTTTTATAATATTTTTAAGAGGTTATTTATCAAAATTGATTGATCATACCTTAAATTAAGATCCTAAATTATTAAGAAAAGATAATTTGAGGATCAATATGAAGTTAAAAAAGTGAACGGATAGTGAAGAAAAAAAAGATGAACTTCTTATTTAGAGTACTTATCGGTTCTCAATTTTTAATTTATTTTTGACAATTAATTTATTCAAATTTCTTTTATATAACTCAAATTAGATAAATTATGGACCAATTAAAAAAATATATAGTATTAAAGGTGATTGCAAATGGATATAGAAAAGAAGTGAAATTAAGAAGATATAAATTTATAAATTTTAGAGTTTTTACTGAAATACATTCGAAATAAAAATTATTTAATTAAGTTGAATTGAGATATAAAGTTCCATAGAACTTTAATGGAAAGAATTTAAAGACTCAATTAAAAGAAAATTAAAAAAATTGTGGTTATAAATATAAATTGAAAAAAAAAATATGGGTAAAAGTATAATTACTCAAAATTATGGAACCCACCAAGTTAAAATTCATTTTAATCTAAATTTCTAGAATTCTCTATGGAAAAATACTTGGAGTGGCCGGCCACATCTAGAGAAAATGTAGATTTTTATTTGTAGATTTTTCTACCATTTCATATAAAAATTGACAAATGGCACAAATTTAGAATTTTCTTGCATTTTTTCCATTTATTCCTATTGGCTTTGGAGTATAAATAGGAAGAAAAAGCTAGCTATTTGGAAAACTCTATGGCCGAACCACCCATAAAATCTCCAAAAATATTTCTTAACCTCTTTCCATAGAAATCAACTCTCCAAATTTAGAAAGATTGGATAGAAGTAAGAAGCAATGAAAAAAAAATGATGGATTTGATTCATTGGAGGAAAAGAGAAGAGAATAATTCATCTAAGGTAAGGTTTTTAAATTTAATTCTTAAATTTAATTTATGAGTGTCAAATCTTGAAAGGATAAATAATTGAATTGTGTAAATAATGAAATATGAAAGAACATAAAGAGGAATTAGGGTTTTAAAAGATTCTGAAGTCTGTATTAGGTCAGAAAGTTGTAGCCTATATTATGTAATCTTAAGCAAAGAATTTGAGGAAGTTCAAAACATGAAAATTGTAGCTTTAGGTCCTAAATAAATGTTTGTAAAATATTTTTGTAAAATTTGAAGTAAAGAAAGAGATAGTAGGCTATTAGTGGAACTGACTCGGATGAAGGGTTCAATAGGGAAGGTTACTGTATTTTAATGATATGAGAACCTTAAAAGAAGAATTTATTAAGTGTTAAACATAAAAGTTATAGATATATGTGTCATTTAGATTTCTGTAAAAGGATTTAGTAAACTTCGAAGTGATTAGAGAGATATTTGACTGAAAGTACAACTAGTTCGGACTGACAAAATTACGGAAAAGGGCTACAGTTTTCTGTTAATATGAGAACCTTAGAGTCTGAATTAAGAAAAGTGTTAAACATGAAAAATGTTTATTTATATGTGAATTTAAGTTCCTGAAAAATGGTTTTAAATTTAGATGAACATGGCCTTAGTTATAAACATAGAAATTGACTATGCCGGATAAGAATTTCAAGATAGTAGGTTTAATTTTGAAAATTCACTAATAATTGTATAGTTATTAGAATGATCTGAAATTTTAATATATTATAGTATTATATATCTAGTTTAAGTAGGAAAAATAATCAAAATAATTGGATATATGTAGCATGAGTTATAGGCAGTGGTATCTAGACTGCCAAGATAGAGAATTAAGTAAAAATTCATAAGATATAACTCTAAGTTTAGGAATATAAGTGAGTTAATAAAACTAAGGTTAAAATTAGCCTATGATATGTGAATAAGTCCTGATTTTATATTTAATTGATATGTAGCTTCAAATTATGAAGATGATATAAGTACGAGTTCTAAGTAATGGAAAGGAAGGAAGAAATAGAGTGAATAGTTAAACTCACTAAGTGAGGTGAGTTATTTATATATCATTATGCATATCTAATGTCATAGCATGAATCATTAAATTCAAATGAGCATTTTTTCTTCTTGACCGAATATCTCTTTGTTATCGCCATTGATTATCCATTGACTAACCAAGCCTAATTTGATCTATTGTTATTGATTTGCTATTGAAAATGAAATGCCTACCTATTGTTCATTTGAAAAACTTTATTGTGATATGGAACTTTTTTGAACTCACACCTTGATACCTTAAATATTATGCATACCAAATGTTCAATCATATGCCACAATGAGCATTATTAATTATCTATATTTGTACCAAGTAAGAAAACCGATACATGTTTATTAGAATTTATTGACTTTGAATGATAAATGAGCCACATGTGCATCATTAAATGTTCATTGTACCATGTTTACATATGATTACTTGATATAGTTATTGATTTTCCATTGGCCTATTTATATGTGAATTTGACAGAGCTACCTTACTGATGAGATAGTGAGTAAATATCTCAGTATTGTGCACAATAATCCTTTTACAGTATTTATCCTAGCTAGAAATGGACTTGTCCTAACCGTAAGGTCTGGCTCGCCTTACGTAATTTACATGTGAAAGCTAAAGTGATATGTGATACGTATTCAAGGCCCAATATGTATCACTTCTACATGTGAATATGATATCTAAACATGATTACCCAATATTGCTTATTATTGTTACCTATCCCATTTGTAATGGCATTTGGTGTGGAAATTATTAATTGTTGACTTTTGACATGCAAATTTGATAACCTTCATTTGTTCTTCATAAATGTCATTACCTAAATTCTTGTTATTCTTCTCATTTTTTATTTATCTACTTAGTCCTATTGCTTAATGATATTTACTTAACTCATTGAGTATTATACTCACCTCGTAGTTATTTATTATATTTTAGGAACAGTGATGTAGTGGCTATTTCTCAAGTTACCTTTTTCCTCGAATTTGGGATTTCAAGAACTCCAGTATAGTTACCTCTTTTAAAGAGTCATATAAATTTTAGAAAGTTCCATGGGTATAATTCAGGGTATAGATAGTTGTATTTAACTTATGTTAGAGTATCATCTTATAAGTATGAATAGCTATATACATATATGTGTGAATAATATATTAATAAATATTATATGTGAAGCTATTTAGGAAATTAAGTTTTCCAGAATGTTATGATGTAATGAAATGTGAAGTTATATGTGATAAATGATAATGATAATGATAACAATAATGAAATAATAAAATATGAATTTTTTTTTGAAATATTCTTATTTGAATTGAGAAGTTGAGGTTATAAAGATAATGCAATATTATGAGTGTATTTTCTATGCAGATTGAAAATTTTGAAAAAGTATTAAAATATTGAGTTAGATACTATTCATGTTGGGAATTATCTTGAAATTACAGGAGAAACACTATCAAAATTTATATTTAATAATTAATGATTTATTTATTAAGTGAATAGATAAGAGTTATACGAGTGTTGGTAGTCCGACTATTTTTGCACCCTAGAATCGTCATGTTCTAGAAGTGGGACATGACAATTTTATATATTATGATAAATTTTAAGTATATGTAATTAATAATTTAATATTATACATAAATATAATAAAGATAATTATATATTTTAATTAATTTATATTTAATTATATGCATGTATATAAACATTAAAATATTTTAAAATTAAAACAATGATGTATATGTTATGAAAAATAAACAAAATAAAAATAGAACAATAATAAGAACAAGAACAATAATAAGAATATAGAAGAAAAAGTTTTCTATTGTCTTCTTGGTGTGTCATACAAAGTAATAGGAACTCCTATTTATAAGGTTTATTTCTACTATAAGTTATAAAATATAAATCCACTATAAATTGCAATATAAATTCACCATAAGTTAAACCTTATAAATGACATATAAAACTAAATATAATGTACCAAATAAATACACCAAGTAATGAGATAGTGGGATAGTTAAAAGGATATCCATATTATATATATTTATAATACTTTCCCTTGAATGTCAATTTTTGCAAAGACTGCCTCATTAAAAACCTTTACCAAGGAAAACCCAATGGGACAAAACTTTTGGTTAAGGAAAAAAGAGTACAGTGCTAAGTTTCCCCTAATTGTAATATCACTGATAATCTTTAAGGCGTTGCATACTAATATTATGGACTAATTTCTTAAAAGTTGTATTAAGTAATGTCTTAGTGAATAAATCTGCTAGATTATTATTTGAACGAACTTGTTAAATATTAATTTCACCATTCTTTTGAAGATCATGTGTAAAGAAAAAATTTGGTGAAGTATGTTTTATTCTGTCACCTTTAATATATCCTTTTTTTAATTGAGTAATGCATGCTGCGTTATTTTCATACATTATTGTTGGAATTTCTTTATTGGAAGATAGACTTCATGATTCACGAATATGTTAGGTTATTGATCTTAGCCACACACATTCTCCGCTTGTTTCATGAACTGCTATTATTTCTGCATGATTTGAAGAAGTAAAAACTATTGTTTGCTTAGTAGAATGCCAAGATATAACTGTATTGCCACATGTGAATAAATAACCAGTTTGAGATCGAGCTTTGTGTAGATCATATAAGTACCTTACATCTGCAAAACCAACCAGTTGGGGTCTATATTCACTAGTATAAAACAAACCCAAATCAATAGTTCCTTGAAGATATCGCAATATAGCCATTCCAATGTCTTCGAGTTAGTGAAGAACTATATCTTGCTAACAAATTGATAGAAAAAGCAATATTAGGCCTCGTATTATTAGCAAGATATATTAATGCACCAAAGGCACTAAGATATGGTATTTCAGGATAAAAAATTTCTTCATTATCTTCTCGAGGCCGGAAAGGATCCTTATTCACATCAAATGGTCGAACAACCATTGGACTACTCAAAGAACGTGCTTTGTCCATATAAAAACTTTGAAGTACCTTTTGTGTATATGTTGACAAATGAATAAAAATTCCTTTTGCTAAATGCTCAATTTGTAAACCGAGATAAAATTTTATTTTTCCTAAATCTTTCATTTCAAATTCCTTTTTCAAATAGTCTATTGCTTTTGGAAGTTCTTCAGAAGTTTTAATAATATTCAATTCATCAACATATACAGTAATTATAGAAAACTCAGATTCTGACTTCTTTATAAACACACATGGACAAATATGATCATTTTTATAACATTCTTTTAACAAGTATTCACTAAGACGATTATACCATATACGCTCGGATTGTTTTAAACTATACAAAGATTTTTGTAATTTAATTGAATAAATTTATCGTGAACTTGAATTATATTTTTCTGGCATTTTAAATCCTTCAGGAATTTTCATATAAATATCATCATCAAGTGAGTCATACAGATAAGCTGTGACTACATCCATTAGGTGCATATCAAGTGTCACACCCCAACTCCAGTGGTGCGACGATCCTAGGGAAAGGGTAGGCTTAAGGCCACCATAAACCCGTAGAACTCACATATCCTGGATCTCATACATATTTATATCAAATATAGATATCATTAATAATCATTTCTATGATTCATATAGGCATAATTCATATCTTTATTTATATCATTTCATAATTTCCTCTTGTTCCTTACTGATCAAAAGATGTATCCCACATCACTAAGGAACAAGGGTAACCCAAAAGGTAATAATTTATACATCAAAATATTATCATTCCCAATAACCAACTACGGAGATCTAGAGTGTACTCCCAATACATATTGAACCATAATACTATACAATGAATGTACATAAATATATCAAAATGATTACAATGAAGGCTTCTTGGAAGAATGAGTCAAGAAGCTTGATCTTCTCTATTAGCTCTCTCACGAGCTACACTATCACCTGAAATCCACAGAAGAGGAGTGAGCCTTCAACTCAGTAAGATATGAACATGCAATATGAAAGAAATATACATACATACATATATATATTAATCCAAAGGAAATATCAATTACAAGAACATGGGTAAGAATAATCATATGTTTAGGCTTACAAGAAACAAAAGTGCTCACAATCGAATAGCACTATCAAATAACATGGTAGAACTACAGAGTGCATTAGTAGCCATGCTACCTATCACAATAGAGCACATCGGTAGTCCTTGCTACCTTATCGCAAACGCATGCTTGGCCAGGCATATGCCTAGAGTTCGTGGTCCCCTCTAGGTGGAGCACTGATACAGAACCTTATTAGTTAGGTTCCCAAAGTGCACGATGGACCAATGAATTTACTCTCATTGGGAAGAGCATTCTATCCATAGGGTCATATGGTTACAATCTCATAAGAACATATTGGTCGCAAGACCATCAATATATAGCATAAATTTCGGTCAAGTTTAATAAGTAGGAATCATATGAACTTGATCCAAGAAAGTTGACAAAGTCACTTACAATATATATATATATATAAATATATGGTAATCTCATGAACAAATGGTAAATTTCAATTTTAGGATATCATAGAATTTTCATTTAATAATTTGATAATACAATGTCAAGTATATGGAAATTTTATGGGTGAACAATAAGAATATTCGGTCATATCAATTTCAAGGAACAATAAACAAATGCAATTTTATTTTTACCTCTATACAATTTACTCTTGAATTTCCTTTAACAAATCGCTCAACTCCAAACTCCTCAATTTCCTTGATTTTCTCCTCCTAAGAAAATTCCCCAAATATTAAAAATTAGGGTTTTTCTTAATCAATAATACTCACTATGATTTTTTAATATTTCTATTCTTAATTTCCAACATCAATTTAATTCATATATTGAAGAAAAATCTGCATTTTATTTCGGATTTACTGTTCACGCTATTATTCATGACAATCCATAAATTCTAATTCCTCCAACATTAATTACAATGTATAACCTTAAAATGCTTACAATAAATTCTATACACTCATAATTAATTATTGTAACTGCCATACTTAATTAATCTAAAATAAAATGAAATTTGAAGAAATTTACCTTATTTCTCAAACACTGAATTTTCTGAGATAATCTGCCTGAAACTGATGATTTCTGCCTTAAAATAGGATAATCTAAAGATCTAATGCATTAATTTTGAGTATTAATGCCTTAAACAATAAATGGAACTGATCTAAGAAAAGCTGAAGCAGAACGAAGAAAGAAGAAAGAAAAAAAATCGTGAAGAAAACGCTACTGGACTCTGGGTTAAATAGGCTACTGCCAAAAATCCCGCTCGCCACCTCACCTCGCCAAACAGACTCAGCAATGCTACCTCGCCTAAGCCAGCTCGCCATCCCACTTCGTATAAGCCACCTCGCATATGCTGCCTCGCCAAACTCTCCTCGCGAACTCCTCCTAGCACACTCCCTCTTCGCCAAATTCTGCTCGCGAACTGCCACTTCGCACATTCTCTTTTCGCCAAACTCTATTTGCGAACTGCCACTTCACATATTCTTTCTTCACCAAACTCTGCTCACGAACTGCCACTTCGAACATTCCCTCTTCGCATAATGCCTCTTCGCATAATCCTCTTCACCTATTCCTCTTCGCCAAATTCCTCTTCGCCTAACTTCACTTCGCATATGCCACCTCGCATATGCCTCTTCGCCAAATGTCACCTCTGCAATCTTTCTTCGCCACTTTACTAGCTCGCATTGTTGGCTCGCAAATGCCACCTCGTATTTGCTAGCTCGCTAACACCGATCTCTACTGAACTGAAACCTTTCCTCGACAACTTATGCTTAACCATCTCGCAAATTAGCTACAAACATCCAAACTTCTTGATTCTTTTTGTCACTTAAAATAGACATACAGAGGCTCAATATATCAAAAATTGAAATCACAAAGGCAACTACACAGACCATGGTGACTCTCTAAAAGTCACCCAGACTTACTGCCCAAAATCCATCTGAACAAACCTGAGAAATTCCTCTATCCATTGAGATATACTTATCCAAAATTCCTGAAATTTTATATCCAATAACATAACACATAAAGAAACATTTCTCATGTTTACACTTTTGGCTCAAACTATCTCAGTCATTCCCAGAAAATTCAAACATACACAGATTTCCTGCAGACATAATAAACCAGATAAGTCCTTCTCAAAGAGGTATAACTCTTCACACACATAGAATTTTTCCAAGAAATTTAATAGAATTGAAGATGAGACATAGATACACAACTTTTATGTTTTATACTATATCATATTATTTCTTTAAGATCATGAAATCAGCCTCACAAAATCCTACAACCCAGAAATTTCTGGATTCTCAAACATTCTCATCTTTAATTAATTAAATTCTACAACATACAATTTATTAAAATAACAAAAATATGGCAGATATTACATCAAGTCTTTCATGAACTGCTAGACTAATAAGATATCAAAATGTTATTGCTTCCACTACAGGAGAGTATGTCTTTTCATAATCGATTTTAGGTCTTTGCAAAAAACTTTGTGCAACAAGTCTTACTTTGTATCTCACAACTTCATTTTTCTCATTTCTTTTTCATCCAAATACCCATTTCTATCCTACTGGTTTCACACATTCAGGTGTTTGGACTACTGGTCCGAAAACCTTACGTCTTTCAAGATAATTCAATTATGCTTGTATTGCATCTTTCCATTTTGGCCAATCAATTCTATTTCGACATTCTTGAACAGAACGTGGTTCAAAATCACCATTTTCATTCATAATATTTAATGCTACATTATATGCAAAAAAATAATCCATAACCATTTCATGTCGATTTCAACTTTTTTTCAGAACTAATATAATTTATTAATATCTCTTTATTTTTATTAATTTCAGGCACTTTTACTTCTTTAGGAAGTGTATCCATGTTAATATCTGCATTTTTAATAAAATTATCTTTATCATTTATTTCTTTTCTCTTTCGAGAATTTTTATCCTTATAACCAATCGGCCTTCCACGTTTCAGGCGCGCTTGAGATTAATTAATAATAATAAGTTGTCCTTTTGGGATGTCAATACAGATTGGAACATTGATAGCTAGTATATGAGACTTTGTTACTCGTTTTGGATCAACAAGTGCATCTAGCAATTGATTTGCTAATTTTTGCAGATAAATTATTTTTTGAACTTCTTGTTCACATTGTTTTATTCTAGGGTCTAGATGAGACAATGATGAAGTATTCCATATAATTATATTTTCAACCTTTTATTGTCTCCTAATGCTGGAAATATTGCTTCATCAAAATAACAATCTGCGAATCGTGCAGTAAATACATCTCCTGTTAATGGTTCAAGATATTTAATTATTGAGGGAGATTCATATCCAACATATATTCCTAATCTCCTTTAAGGACCCATCTTAGTGCGGTGTGGTGGAATAATTGGGACATAAACCGCGCATCTAAAAATTCTTACATGAGAAATATTTGGCTCTTGACCAAAAGCCAATTGCAACGGTGAGAATTTATGATAGCTTGTAGGTCTAACTCGTATAAGTGATGCTGCATATAAAATAACATGTCCTCATATTGAAGTAGGGAGCTTGGTTCTCATAAGTATTGGTCTAGCTATTAATTGGAGGCGTTTAGTAAGTGATTTTACTAGAATATTTTGTGTATGAACATGTGCTATAGGATGTTCAACTTTTATCCCAAGTGACATACAATAATCATTAAAAATTTAGGATAAAAATTCACCAGCATTATCAAGACGAATTGTCTTAATTAGATGATCTGGAAATTATGCTCGTAATCAAATTATTTGAGCAAGTAATCTTGCAAATGCCAAATTACGTGATGATAATAAACATACATGTGACCATCTAGTGAAAGCATCTATTAAAACCATAAAGTATCTAAATGGTTCACATGGTGGATGAATATGTCCACATATATCACCTTGAATTCGTTTTAAAAATACAGGTGATTCTATTCCAATTTTAATTGGTGATGGCTTAATAATTAATTTGCCTTGAGAACAAGCAGTATATGAACTAGAGGAAAGAGTAGAAAATTTTTCTAATACATATTTTTTACCTGAAATAATACTTGTAATATGGAAGTATTCTTCATTCTTCTCATTTACTGTCTTAATATGATATTCATTACTGCGAATATCTTTAAAACTTAATAAATTTTTATGAGACTTTGAAGAAAATAATGTATTATTTATAATAAGTTTTGTTCCACTTGTTAATAATATATTGGCTCTTCCAGAGTCTTCAATAATTTTTGTTTTACCAGATATTGTAGTAACAATTGTCTCACCTATTTTTAAAGATGAAAAATATTTGACATTTTTGAGAATTGTATGAGTGGTTACATTATCCATAATACATATATCTTCTTCATTTATCTTGGATTCAATCAAATGTGGAGAAATATTTATTTGTTTCTTGATTGAAAACAAAATATATTATTAGAAATAGAAAAATGATTACATATAATGAAAAAAAAAAAATAAAAACATTATATTAGAGTAAACAAACCTCACACAAAACACAATTAAATAAAATAAAATATGTATTAAAAAAAACACATAAAAAAATGTCATGATATTTTTGATCAATTCTCCTTTTCAACGGGTTCAAAAAATTAGCCATATCCAAATGTGTTATATTAATAGGATCATCATTTTGAAAAACACAATTGATCTCTATATTCTTTCATTTATTCTTTAATAATGCTTAATAAAATTCAATAAGATGTTTGGACGTACGATAAGTACATGACCAATGTCCACTCATACCACAACAATAACATTTACTTTCCATATTTTTTAAATAAGACTTATTTTGTCCACTTTTTTCCTTTGTCATATTTTGCTCCATCATTATCCCACTTCTGATGATAATATATACTTTTAAAATAAAAATTATTGTTATAACTACCACTATAATAACTATTTTGACCACGACTATTATTACGACCGTAACCGCGATCGCGATCGCGATCATGCCCTTTGCCTCATATATGTTTATTATTATTATTATTATATGTCACAACATTCACTTCAGGGAATGAAATAGAACCAGTAGGACATTCCTTATGATTTTTCATTAGCAGCTCATTATTTTGCTCAGTCACAAGAAGGCATGAAATTAATTTAGAATATTTTTTAAAACCTTTTTCTTGATTTTGCAGCTGCAGGAGCACATTCGAAGTATGAAAAGTAGAAAAAGTTTTCTCTAGCATATCATCATCATTAATTTTTTCTTCACATAATTTTAATTGAGAACTAATTCGAAATATTGCAGAATTATATTCACTCACAGTTTTAAAATCTTATAGTTGTAAATGCATCCAATCATATCGAGTTTTTGTAAGAATAACTGTTTTTTGGTGGTCATATATTTCTTTCAAATTTTTCCAATGAACAAGTGGATCTTTTACAGTAAAATATTCAATTTTTAACCCTTCATCAAGATGGTGACGAAGAAAAATCATTGCATTTGCACGATTTTACATTGAAGCATCATTATCTTCTTTGATTGTATCTCCAAGACTCATAGCATTTAAATGAATTTTAGCATCTAATATCCATGATAGATAATACTTTCCTGTAATATCAAGTGCCACAAACTTAAGTTTTGTAAGATTTGACCTGATAAAACTATCATATAAATAATAATTATGTTAGAGATACAATACACAAATAAATAAAATATTAATACACAAAATAACATTTTAATCATAGATAACATTTATTTATTCGTGTGCAATTATAACATATATAAGTTATTGTATTTAATATATTGTATTATAAATATAGATTATAGACATGTAAATTAAATTGCTCTATTTAATAAAAGTAAAAGATGATAATATAATATATTAAGCCATGCTAATGTTATTCTTAAAAAAAATTAAAAAGAAAAAAAACATGATATTGTTATTGATCAAACAAATAATAAATACCAATAAAACAAAACAATTTGAATAAACAAAACAATAAAACAAATCACGTGGACCAAAGAAAATTATAAATATTCAATAAAATTGTTAAAAAGCAAAATATAGATATATGAAGGTGGTAACATAAATAAATAAGAGATGTTAAATTAAAATATTAAGAGTTACAAATTTATATGGAAGAGAATCGTGCTGATAACGTGTTATGAAAAATAAGCAAAATAAAAATAGAACAATAATAAGAATAAGAACAATAATAAGAATATAGAAAATGAAATTTTCTATTATTTTCTTGATGTGTCATACAAAGTAAAAGGAATCTATATTTATAGGGTTTATTTCTACTATAAATTACAAAATATAAATCCATTTATAAATGAAAAATAAAGCTAAACATAATGTACCAAATAAATACACTAAATAATGAGATAGTGAGATAGTTAAAACAACATTCATATTATATATATTTATAATAGTATATATTTATTATTTAGTAGTAAATATTATCAATAATTATTTTAAATTTTAATGATATTTTTTGATAAATTTTATCGCTGGATTTCAAAAGCGAAATCAAACATTGCTTAATCTAAGGTTTAGTTTTGTAACACACCGATTTAGGGTCGGGTAGTGACCTGTTTGATTTCAACTTTTGACAATTACCTTCATCTAGTACAAGTTGGTCTACTAATTAAGTGAGAAAAGTTAATTTTAACTATTATATAATGCTCTTTTTTCTTTGTTTCCTATTAGCTATTATCGTACTACAAGGACTTGAAACAGTTGGACAAGATTAATTGATCAAAAATTCAAAATCAATTTGGCTAATCACTAACATTTCTGTATATATATAATGAGTTTTGAAATATTAAATTCATTAATTTAAGAAATTTAAGAGTAATGTTGATTCAATTATTAATTAAATGCATAATTAAAATTAAAATTAAAATAAGTATCCCATTAATTGAGAAATTCAAAAGTAATATTAATTATTAATTGAGTATGCAATTAAAATTAAATTACCTACAAATTGGGAAACTCTAAAAATACATTTATATACATTTATTATGCAATTTAACTAGTAATTATTATATAATAAATTATAATAAATTTATATATTTTTTAGTATTTTAAGATCATTTCATGTTTGTATCTTAATTTTGCAAAATTACTCATCCTAAAATTTTTTCTAAGCTTCTTCTTTACCAGGACAAAAGCAAGAACAAATCACTAAAATTTCTTCACTATGACTAAATATGGAGGGTTAATTTGATACACTCTAGCATTTTTGTTACATGTATCATTACTCACTACGTTCTAGTTGAACAAGTTAAATATGAAATCGAGCAAGGACGGGGCTACGCCAGGTTTAGATGGGCTGGGCCATCTTAAAAAAAAAAAGTTTTATTAATTTATAGAAATTTTTAGAAAAATTATATAAATATATATATTTTTTTATTTTTTATTTATTTTAATGGTTTTTTTTCACTTTTTTTTATATATATTTGGTATATATTTGATATATATTTAGCATATTTTTGATATATATTTGATATATGTCGTATTTTTTAAAAAATATTTTTAGGTAGGTACTATTTTTAAAAAAATATTTTTACAACAGTAAAAATAATTTTTTTTCTTATTTTTTCTGTATTTTTATAAAAATCTCAATTTTTTTTTTATTTAATCTATTAAAATTTAATTTTTTACATACTATCAACCCATCCATTATTAATTTTATAAAAAATTTTAATTTCTGATTCACTGAGAATTAATTTTTTTATTTCATCTCATGAATTTTTGCGCCTTTGTTATATTAAATATGAACTTAATATTTTGATATCAGGTATTAGTAGAATAAGTTTGTTAATTTGACTGGTTAATTATAGTTTAGGTAAAGAAAAAAATAAAACTAGTTATCCCTAAGCTTAATTGAACTTCATATCTTGATATGGTAAAATCAAGTGATGCTTAATATTACACTAACGTACATTATCAAAAAAGAAGTTACATACTAGGATTTGGAAAAAAAAAAAATCATACAAATTTAAAATCAAACCCAACTAAATTGATATGAAAAAATTATTTAAAAAATATTAAAAATGAAATTATAGAAAAAATTCATAATGTATAAATAGAAATTAAAGTATTAAATCATTAATAATATTAATGTCAAAATAATTGGGATTAATCATTTATCATACACTTTGAAGATGTTATAATCATTATGTTATAATCATTTATCGATTTAGATGCTAATACTTTTTATGTTTAAATTAGTATAAATTTATTATTTATTAATATTTTTTTTATATTTAATTTTTCAGTATACAAAATTTATATGTTTGCACATACCTTTGAAAATTGAATAAAGAAGATTAATAAAATCAATCATACTAAGGAAAATTAGATTTAATTTATTATTCTTTCTTATTGCTTATTCTATATTCTATAATGTTATATTTCTTATTTTTTTGGTGAGCTATTTTTTATTCAACCTCATAAATGAAATGACATATATATTATTCATTGAGATTGTATCTCATTATTTTTAGTGGTTTAATATTTTTCAGGGAATCAATAGATAAGTGCGGTTCCAGTTTCGTCTTATTCAGCTGCGAACAATACATATCTATGTATTGTTTCTAATATTTAATATTTTGTTTTGTAAATGTTTCATGATTTATAAATTGGTTAACTAATATTTTGATATGTGTAAATATTAAATGCTATACAAATGATGATAAATAATGATATAAGTATATGAATATATATTATAGAATAATTTATTGAGTATCTATGATGGAAATAATATGAATGTTGATATGGAAATTAACGAAGTGTTAAGAATATAATTTCCTTTGAAGATGAGGGTATAAGGTTAGAAATATTGGAAGTGTATTTCTTCCGTAGGTTGAGTTGTTGAAATATAATGAAGAGAATAACATTGATCTTGGGTAAAAAATAAAAAAAAAATAAAGGAAATTATGCCAAAATTTCTAAAAAATTGTTAATTGGGGTTCTACCGGTTTAGGTGGCTTTACGCCTTCCCAATCCCTAGAACCGTAATATCTCCTGAAGTGGGGGATGTGAGAAAGTTGATATCAGAGCGAAGATAAAAATTTCACATAATTAATTAAGAATAAATATCATAAAATGTAAGTGAACCATGGAGCAATAGGAATTCCTATATCGTCAATTGTCTGTTGTTTATGTTATCTGCGTATCATTAACTAATAAATGTTCCTTATATTTATTATAATAAAATGCCACTGAGAGGACGTTATAGAGAACGAGACAGAGGTCGGGGGTTGCTCGACAAGAGTCGATTAGACGGGGTCCTCCTCAATTTGGTAGAATATTAGAGGATGATATAGCCTCCAATATTTCACCAGAGAGAGCTGAATTTATGGAACCGCTGCCTCTGAGAAAAAGAGTGGATGTGGAAGGAGAATAAATAAATGAAAATGTAAAATTGGTAAATGAGCAGTTGATGAGAGAAAATGAAGAGTTGAGAAGACAAATAGAAGAATTAAGAAAGGGAAGATAAAAACTTGCACCAACACCAGTTCCAGCACTGACACTAGTGCCTGTTCATTTTTCACCTGTGGTACCTCCTTAGAGACCTGTAATTAGACGCGAGACTCGAAGAGCTATTGATGAGGGTGGTGTTACTATGCTCAATTTTCTGAAACTGGGACTGCCTGAAGTCAGAGGTGAGCAGGGAGACGAGCCTAGTGATTTCCTGGAGCAGGTTGAGAAAGTTGTGATGAGACTACCCTGCTTTGATGCTCGGGCTATTAAGTTGATTGGGTTATTACTGAAGAATAAAGCTTGAACTTGGTTTTCAAGGCATATAGAAGATAGGTTGTATAGTGATAATGCTCTGAGTTGGGAAGAGTTCAAGCAATTATTGATGGATGAGTTTCTTACTGAGGGAAAGAAAGATAGAAGAATGGTTTAGTTTGAGAGACTAGAGCAAGGGAGTATGAGTGTGCAAGAATATGCCAATGAGTTTCAAAGATTGGCGAAGTATGCAAGGAAGATTGTTCCAGATGAGGCCATGGAGAATAGCCATTTTATTAGGGGATTACATGCATCTTTGTATAATGCCTTATTAGCTGTGGAGTTCACTTCTTTGACAAAGTTGATTGATAAGACTACCCATATAGAGTTAAAATATAAAGATGAAAGAGTAAAGAGGGAACAAATAAGAAAGGGTGGTAACAAAGGCCGAAGAAGTCAGAGGAGGATTGGGGGGTAGAGTACAAAGTCCAGATCTACTGAGAGTAGTTTCAGACCTCCACAGAGCCCAGCTAATTATTAGTACTGGTAGAGGATAGTCTCGATCTGAGGCAGCTTCATCAGCTCCGCGAGCATCTACTAGAGTATCTAGAGTAGATCAGTCAGCACAGGCTATATCTATTTGTACTAGGTATGGCAGGAGACATCCTAGTACTTGTAGACGAGAGATAAGAGCCTGTTTGAGGTGTAGCCAACAAGACCATTTTATTAAAGATTGCCCCATCATTAGAGCGTAGTAAGGAGTATCATCAGCTTCACAACCTACTGTTCAACAGAATTAGGGCAATTCCAGAGCACCTGTAGGCAGAGGTAGAGGACAGGGTCCAACACAAAGCTCATCTCAGCCACCAGCTGCCAGAGGATAGGGCAGAGTGTTTACCCTTAATCAGCAGGAGGCTCGATCATCAAACACCACTGTGGGAGGTGCAATTTTTATTCAACATGAGTTAGCTAATGTACTTTTTGATTCAGGCACTACATATTCCTTTGTGTCTTCATCATTTGCAAAGAAATTAGGAAAGGGTAGTAGAGTTATGCAATCATCCTTAAAACAGTAATGGTAACCCTAATTAAATTATAAAACGATTAAGGATTGTTTTAAGAAACGAGTACCGGTAGTTGAATTTTTATAAAATTTGAAAAATACATTACTCAGAAATGATTATGGGACACCTTAATTAGATGTCCTAGCATCGTAAGAAAAATAATTAGGGGATAAAAAAAATTAAATAGAGTGCTAATTAATTAAATCAATTAAAAGACTCAAAAAGAAAAATCTAGAAAACCTAAGATTGGACACCCTTCGGTGTTCGATTTTTAGTAAATTCCAAAGCAGTCTTTTATTCAATTTGTCTTCACATACCTAAAATCTAATGAATAATGGATAAGTTAAAAATAGAATTGAGTGAAATTAGAAAAACTTAAATGCTTTAGTAGTGAATAAAAAAATCAAAAAGTAAAAAATGACAATTTGGTAAATTTTGAGAGATAAGTCAAAAAGTTAATTTGACAAATAAAAAAATAAAAAAATAAAAAAATAAATTAAGCATGATTGGAGCAAGGTGGCCGAACATAGGTGTGTAAATCTCCACCAAGTAATTGTGATTTTTTTTCTTTAATTAACCTTCCCAATTTTAGGTCTTCATACATTCCATTTAATTTTTCTTAAAATTTTCTTTTTCTAAAATTTTAATTGGTTATAAACTTATATAAATAAATATAAAAAAGAATCAAAATTCATCTTCTCCATAGCTTGACCGAAAATTAGAGAGGGTTTTCTTTAAAAATATTTCTTATCTCTTTCTTTCATAAATTACTCTTCCATCACCTCAATTCACAAGCTTTCCATCAACAAACCTTCATTTCCTCATTAATTTTGTTGGAATCTTGCTAGAAGCTAAAGGAAATTCTTTGAATTCTCTAAGAGGTAATAATCTTATCTAAATTTAAAATTCAATTTTATAAATTGATAGATTAGAGGTTTATGTAGTGAAAGAAAGAGAAGTTAGAAGTAAATCTTTGAAATTTTAAAATTTTTGTTTCTTAACTGAAAGTTGGAGGCTAGTTTTTGGAATCTTAGATTTAGATTTTGAAAATATATAAAACATAAAATTTATAGATATATATGTTTTAAAAAATATTCCTTTAAGGAAGTTTTATCAATTTTGTCACACCCCAACTCCAGTGGTGCGACGGTCCTAGGGCAAGGGTAGGCTTAAGGCCACTATAAACCCGTAGAACTCACAAATCCTGTATCTCTTACACAATTATAACAATTATAATTATCATATAATATCATACAATGATCATTTCTATAAATTCAATTAATATCAATTATATCTTTACCATTATCATTTCATAGCTTTCTCTTGTTCCTTACTGATCAAAAGATACATCTCACATCACTAAGGAACAAGAGTACCCAAAATGTAACAATTCATACATCAAAATATTGGTATTCTCAAATGACTGACTACGAAGCTCTAGAGTATACTCCCAAATACATATTGTATGACAATACCATTTAATGAATATACATAATCATAATTCAAAACAATTACAATGTAGGCTTCTTGGAAGAACGAGCCAAGAAGCTTGATCTTCTCTATTATCTCCTTCACGAGCTATGCTATCACCTGAAATCCACAGAAGATGAGTGAGCCTTCAACTTAATAAGATATGAACATCATAATTCAAGAATCTGAATATCAAATTATGGTCGTGAACATATATTTATATATGGGTATGAAAGAATCACAAGCTTTTACTTGAAAGAACATGAGTGCTTATAATAATTAGTACTATCAAATCTGTCACACCCCAACTCCAGTGGTGCAACGGTCCTAGGGAAAGGGTAGGTTTAAGGCCACCATAAACCCATAGAACTCACAAATAATGAAAATCTCATCAACATCAAATAAATTGCAATAACATATTTTACCATACATCTATCATGTCCATACATAAAATTAAAATCAGTTATATCTTTCTCTTATCATTTCATATCTTTCTCTTGTTCCTTAATGATCAAAAGAGACATCTCACATCACTGAGGAACAAGAGTACCCAAAAAGGTAACAATCGTACATCAAAATATTCTAGTATCCTCGAAAGACTAACTACGGAGCTCTAGAGTTTACTCCTGTACATATTGTATCATAATACCATAAATAAATATACAAAATATCTCAAAAGAATAATTACAATGAAGCTTCTTGGAGTAAATAAGTCAAGAAGCCCGATCTTCTCTATTAGCCCCCTCACGAGCTAAGCTATCACCTGAAATCCACAGAAGAGGAGTGAGCCTTCAACTCAGTAAAATATGAACATTATATAATAAGAACTGGATATCGAATCATGGTTATGGACAAATAATTATACATATAGTTGATTTGACACCCATTAAATTTCAAATTGCATTAAATTTCACATTAAATTTTCGGAGTTACTGTTCACAGCAGTTTCAACATCCAAATTTCTCCCATATTAATTATCATTAATTGCTTCAGATCACTAGCAATAATTTCTATATACCTAGAATTAATTATCCTAACCCATAGACTTAAATAAATCCAAAGAAATAACTTAGGAAGAAAATTTACCTTATTTCCTTCAAACTGAGATTTCTGCAAAATACTGCTCAAATTGATGATTATGCCTTAATATAGATTAATCTAGAAGTCTATTGCATTAATATAAGTATTAATGACTTAGAATATAAAATGAAACAAATCTGAGAAAAAGACTGAATTTACGAAAGAAGGAAGAAGGGAAAAATCGTGAAAATCACTGCTGAGAGTGCTGTGGTTAAATAGGCTACTGCCCCTGAAACACGCCAACCATCTTGCCAAACTGCCTCGGTAAGGCTCCCTTGCCTAAGCCAGCTCGCCATTCCTACTTCGCATTCCCAGATCGCATTTCTAGCTCGCCAAACTTGATTCGGCAATGCTACCTCGCACATGCTGCATCGCCAGACTCTCCTCGCAACTCTTCCTCGCATAAGCCACCTCGGTAATGCTTCTTCGCCTCTTCGCGAACTGCCACTTCGCATAATGCCTCTTCGCCAAAGCTCTTCACCTAATCCTCTGCGCCAAAGCTCTTTGCCTTAGCACTTCGCCTTTCCTCTTCGCCAAAGCTCCTCGCCTTAACTCTTCGCCTTTCCTCTTCGCCAAAGCTCCTCGCCTTTCCTCTTCGCGTTTCCTCTTCGCCTTCTGCCACCTCAACAAACTTACTTTGCCACTTCGACATTATGTCACTTCGCATTGCCATTCCGCAAAATGCCTCCTAGCATTATGCTGGCTCACCATAACAAATTCTTCTAAGTTAAACTCCTGCCTGAACATCCCCCATTTAGCCAGCTCGCAATTGAGCTACAATTATCCAAACTCACTAATTCTTTTTATCACTTAAAATCAACATGCAGGAGGACAACATATCAAAATTTCAAATCAAAATAACCAACACACATACCGTAGTGACTCTCCAAAATTTACCTAGACTCTTGCTCCAAAATCTAACCAAACAACCCTGATACAAATCACTCTCCACTGAGATATACTTATCCAAAAATTCTGAAATTTTATAGCCATATTCATAACATATAAAGAAAAATTTTTCATGTTCACACTTTTAGCTAATTCTACCTCAGTCATTCCCAGTAATTCCAAACAGACACTGCATCCCTATAGAAACTCTCAACCATACCAGCCTTACTCAAATAGACACAACTCATCACATACACAAAATTTAGACAAACCATTCCACAGAATTATAATTAAGACATAATTTAACAACTTTTATGTTTAACACTTTATCAAATTATGTCTTTAAGAATATGAAATGATCATCACAATACCTTACAGCAATCCAAACAGAAATTTTCTGAAATTCTCAACATTCTCATTAAAATTTTTAATTGATTCTCCAAACATACAAAATCAATAAAATACTGCAAAAATGGCAGATATTACAATTCTCTTCTCCAGTTAGTAACGAGCACTAAAACTTAGTCATTAAAAGATATATATACATATAGTAACGAGCACTAAAACTTAGTCATTAAAAGATATATATACATATATATATATATATATATATATATATATATATATATATATATATTGTATGAAAGTAAAAAGTGTGTCATTATGAGTTGAGAACTACCATTCACCACAATCACAAACTCTTGTGTGTGTGCTAATTGTTTAGGTACTCCAGTAGAAATGTTTTAGGATTTCTCTCCACTTCAATTCTCTTCAGTTGCCCTACTTAGTTCTGAAGATAAATCATATATTCTAACTTTAATTTCTTTGCATCCCTGCATGATTATCACTGATTTCATTTTTTAGTATCTGGAACCATTGAACAATTTGTAAATGTGCCTGGAGTAGATCTAGCCTGTAGAATATCTAAACACAAGCAAGTCTCATCATTATTATTGATAAGAAATGGACTGTCTAGAGCCCCTAAGACTACCAGCAAATTGCACTATAAAAACTATACATGTATCCAGCCAAAAGTCAGGCAAGAGGCGAAGTCAGCCTTACCATCTGCCTCGCCAAGGAACCAATCAACTGGTGATACCTATCATCGCTTGTCAAGTCAACCTTGTGCATGTCAAACTTATCATATTCCAACTCAATTAATCATTAAAACTCTTAAACTCTAAAGCTTACTTAATTCTCTCAAGGAGAATCACTAATTTAGGCATCGAAGTGTCGCTTTGATGCATTTTTTCCTTTGTCTCGTAGGTTTAAGAACCACACTTGAAGTCCAAGCCACTTGGAGAGATCACCAACTATTTATTTGAAGGTCTTCCTAGATCATCAAAAATAATAGATTCAAGTTTGATTATCTCTTTCTCAATATTCAAAAAATTTAAAATATATATATATATATTTGAGGAGATAAAAATAGGAAAGTAATAAGGATTATTAGAGCTTCGTTTGTTTCACAAAAAATATTTTTTTGAAAAATATTTTTTATATTTTTTTGACAATTGAAACACTTCATATAATTAGTTAATGGAAAATATTTTTCTGATTAATGAAAAATTAAATCATTTTGTAAATTCTAATAAGAAATCCACGAATTAAAGCAAGAATAGAGAGATTAAAGGTTGATAGCTGTGAAGTATCATATAGAGAGTTGGAAAATGAATTAGGAATTGAATGGGAGTGTTTCGAAAAGAGGAAAAAAAAAGAAATTTATTTAGTTACCCATTAAAGGGCAATATTGGCAATTTGGATATTAATTAAAAAACTTAATTACTTTGGTTACTTTTGCCTTGTAAAAATTAATTAACTATAAAAATATTATCCAATCCGAATCTTCTGTTTTATTTAGTATCTTATTTTTTATTCCATAGAACTCTTTGTGTGCCACATCACCTTTATTTCAAAATATTTTAGCAGTCAACAATTTTTCATGAATGATTTGGTGCACACAGAAATGCATGAGGTAGGAGATGGACACCAAATGTAACAGAAGATTCGGATTAAGTATTATTAACCCTTTATTTAAAATCTTTATCATTAATGAAAAATATGATTATAATTAATAATATACTATTAATAAAAATCATTTAAAATTAGATATTATTAATAAAAATTATATTTATATATTAACTCATAAAAATTAGTTATTTTCATCATTATTTTTAACTTGTTGAGCTAATAATGGAAAATATTTTTATTTTAAATTCATAATCAAATTAAATTGGATATCCATTTTTAATTGAAATAATTAAAGCTCTATTTAGTTTAACTGTTTGTAATAACTATTGAGTGTAACTGGTGACTGATAGCTGGTGATTATTACATAATAGCTGATTATTGCAGGTGTTTGGTAAAATTATAATTAGTTGTTGGTTACAAATATTAATATTTATTTTTATTTAAATATTATTTTTAGAAGATAATTTAGCCCTTTTAATTTAAAAATCAGATAATTTACAAATAACAATTGTTTGATTATTTAATAGTTAGTTAATAGCTAATAGCTGTGAATAACTAAACAATATGATACAGCTGTTAAAAATTAAAAAATTAACAGATATATCAAAAAGTTTTACCAAATACCTATTAAATTTTATCGATTTGATCACATTGTTTTATTATTAAAGAACAATAAAACATTTATAAATAATTAGATCTAATTACGATTTGAATCTAATTTGAAAAATTTTTAAATTTTTTTAAAAAATTAAATTTATCTAATTCATAATTATTTTAATAAATTCATAACTCAATCATAAATAGATGCAGAGTTATGATATGTTTCGATTCACCATGAAACTAAGAAAAATATATAAATCGATCCGACGTAGAGTAACAAGTTGTAGTAGTTGTCGTTTGCCATAAGATATACCGATCCGAACCGATGAAGAAAGTCATGGATAATTAAAGTTTTCGTATTCTATTCGATAAAAATATTAATGAAGTTAAAAAATCAAAAAGTTAGAAGTATCAA
>CANXYC013251849.1:0-11011 GCA_948193065.1 Aleurites moluccanus
CCAACTTACCCGATTGGGTCCTAACTGACTTCAAATCAACTCTAGACCTAAAAATTAGGTCATATAACATGCATATACATATATTCCATGCATTCACACATAATATAACACATCAATAAGAAAGGAAAAATTATTCCCCTAAAAGGTCCCTATTAGGGTTTAGGCTAAGGTGTTACACTCATGTCCATCCATGCTGCTGCATCAATAATCTGTCCCAAAGAAGTATACTGTCCAGCTAACAGTATGTTATGCAGTGAAGCATGTAGACCTCTCCTAAAACGACCAATCAAGTTTGTCTCTGTAGGTGCTATCAGCCTGGCATACTTACTCAGCCTCCTGAATTCTCTAGCATAATCAGTGACACTAAGATTTCCTTGTTTTAACTGCTCATATCTCATAATATTTCTATCCCTGATTCCTGCTGGTAGAAATTCATCCATTAACTTCTGTTTAAATTCTTTCCAGGTGATCAGGTCATTACTATGAATATTAGCATCAATGTGCTCATCAAACCATAAAAAAACATCCCCCATAAATAGCAAACTTACAGCTTAATAATCCTGGCATCTGAACATGGTAGCTTCCTGACAACTCTGTCCACCCTCTCAATAAAGTCACTGGGATTTATACGATACTCTCCAGAATAAGTAGGTAGGTATAACTTCAGAAACTCTGTAATACTAACACCACCCTCAAGTATGATTCTACGATTTCTTACCCTTCTTTGCTCAACTGGCACTCTCTCTGGTGCTGGTGGTATCTCAGGCTATATAACAGGCTGAACAGGTGGTGGAGGTGGTTGTGGTACTGCTATTGCCTGTGCTGCTATATGTGCCTGTAACATCTGCATCATTTCTTGATTTCTCCTCAACATTTCCTTCCTAAAATCCTTCATTTCCTGTCTCAATGCAGTCTCACCAATATTACTCCCCTTTGTACGTTGCCGTGATCTAGGTGGTTCAAAACTAATCCTCTCTACCTGTATAGAAGCATCAGTGCCTACCTTAGGCTCTCTACTAGATGTTGTATGCTCACCTTCCAATTTAGGTATATCACTTATATTCACACTTCTTGACATCTGCATATATTTAAATAAACCAACAATTTACATAACATAAAAGAATATTCATACTATAGATTCGCAGAATTTCAAACAATGAAGATAACATCTAACTTAGATTATACATGAATCACTATGCTCCTTGGTATTTACTCTATTACTAGCATATAACATTACAGGTTTACTAGATCTTTAGCTCTGATACCAACTTTGTCACAGCCTATATTTAAACTATGACGATCCTAGGGTACGGAAAATGCCAAGGCAACCAGTACCTCGAAGAACCCATTCTTTTACTTTAACTTCACTTTTACATACTAATAATGTCATTAACAAATATTCCATAATCATATGATACAATTTTAGGTAGTAATTTTTTTTTTAAACATCATAAGATCCCTTACAGAAAAATTGACAGAGTTTCCTCTGTAAATCTGACTTAATCTTTCCGCAAGAAATAAGGATTTACACTCCCAATAAACATACATACCGTTATAGCCTCCATTAATCAACACAACTCAATAAGTACTTCAGTAATTACATTCACATCTCGTATCATATATATATATATCATTAATATTCTCATATCAGATTTGGTTAACACTTTGATTATATTAAAACATTAAACTCTTAATCAAACCAAGTCCTATATACATTATACCAAGGAGCCTGTAACCACAATACATACATCTGAAATCCAAGGCTGAAGATAACGTAGCCAATGGATATCTGTCTCACCATAGCCCTAAAAATAATTAATAACTTTGGGGTGAGTATAAAATTATACTCAGTGAATCTAAATATATGAAAATGCAATACTATTCATGAAAAGCCATATCTATCCATTAATGACCTGTAAATAATAGGTTACTGATAATAGAATAGTGGAATATATATATAATGAACCATAATGTATTTAATATAACAGGTATGGGTTATTTGTAAACATATTATAATATAATACTATACTTTTACTTTATTTCTCTACTTTCACACTTCTATATTTTCATCTCACACACCATTACATATTCCATCCCACACACCATTACATATTCCATCCCACACACTATTACATAAGGGTGATCAATCCTTATGGCATAGAGAATTTCACCCTCTCTATCAAAGGTCCGAGAACATATATATATCAGTGTGCACATAGCCGATGGATTTACCCACTACACCATCGAAGTAGTCCTGTTATAATATTATATGCAAATGTCCCATATAGTATGAATGTATCAATATTAAGTCTCAAATATAACTATAATGGTCCTAAATAATATTACAAAGGTCAAAGAAATAATATAGCACAATATGAAAATTTTGGTCTCCGGGGCCTAGTTGCGCCAGCGCAGCTGACACCCCTAATTACGAGTTCGTTTCTCGTTTTTCAAGCACTTTCTGATTTTCCTTGTAATTGATATTTCCATGGAAATTTCTTTATACAAATGATAAATAAATATATATAATAAGCAATTAGGCTTGATTAGACGTCAAAAAGCCTTTCAGAATAAATTTTACACAAAGTCAAAGTTTAGGTCAACTTTAGACATTTCGGCAGTTCTGTTTTAGGTCATTTTGGCAAAACTGTTCAAAAGTAGATCATTAATGATTTTCAAGTAAGGATATCATTTTATATGCATAAATGCTTAACTTATGAATGAATAATATATGATACATATATATAGACTCACCTCAAACAACAACTCCAAGTAATACCCCAACAGGCCTAGTTAGCCCGCGACTCACCGTCAGTGACCCTAGCTTAGGAAGTTTCTCCTATATTAATAAAATCACTATGGTAAGACTTTATAACATTGCATAACACATTATACACATCAACATACATAAAGCATACACATTATACACCATAGACCTTATATTACACAATTGACACTTTTCCATTCCTTTATGCATCAAATGCAATTCTATCACCACATTTCATGTGCTCATCACTATAATGACAAGTTAAGAACTCATAAACACTTAGTTCAATATTTCATATCAAACATAAATTATATTTCAAGTTTAGCTTCCAAGTACATATATCAAACATCTTTTACATATCTAAACTTATACATTTCCATTACTGACACCATTAAACCATATTAAATCCTTACCTTCCAAATTACTTTAACCTAACACATTAAACTTACAAACTCAACATGGTTTAACCTAAATGGAATTCATTCCATTCATCCATTTTTCAACACTAATCATTCAAATAATATATATATATACACCAATTACATAATATTCATCCATTTAAACCTATTAAACATCAAAGCACCAAAGCATCATTCAAGCTTCATCATTTCGGCCAAGTTAGAAATTCCTCCAAATGGATTTCTTTCCATCAATTAACCACTAATTCCATACAAACACATCAAATACAACTCATTTAAACAAAATTTGCATCAAAATAACATCGTTGAATCATATTTCTTCCTATTAGGGTTTTCTTCCAACTTTTGATTTTTCTTCCAACCAAAACACATTTTTGATACTAATTAAAATCAAAAAACATCTTAACAACATAATTAAACCAAAAGAATGGTAAAATCACTTACTTTTCCAATAATTCTTCCAAAACTTCAAAGCTTTGATTTTTCACTTTTTCTTAGTTTTTCTTTGAATCTATGGATATATTTGTGTTTAGAATGATGGAATAAGCAAGTTTCATTCAAGAAATGAAAGAAAACAACTTGTTTTGGCATCCATCAATGGTGGCCGAAACTTAGTAAATAGGAAAGAGAAAACTAAATGGTGAAAATGGCTATGAATGATGAAGGGGTGGGAAAAATCCAACTAAATATCAAGTTAGTTATCCTATGGTTTGAGCTTATGGTAGAAATTGTGAAACCTAGCTTACTAACCATTCAATTCTTCATCTTTTCATCCAATGGTTTGATTTAGTTAGGCCTAAAATGATACCATAGGTTTGCATACACCATATAAGTCCATAATTCAAAGGAAAAGACTAAGCTACCCTTAGTTCAAGTTTGATCCTTATCCGAGCAGCTTTGCCCAGAATTATTTTCTACCGGGTTTAACTTTCCAACAATAATTCATTTGATTATTAAACCTCTATTTTCATGTCCTAATATTCTATTTTACCTTCAAATATCATGCTAATTTCCATAAAAGCTCAAGGGGTGTGAAATGACCATTTTGCCCCCAGTCCATTAAAAACTCAATTTCACCCCATTGCTTCCTAACAGCCTTTAACCTTCTTTTACTTATACAATATATCATAAAACATGCACATATGTCAATTTCAAGCATAAACATATAATAACACACGACATTCAAGTCATGGTAAAAATCCCCCCAAGTTGCCCCTTTATGGTTTAGGTTCTATGTTTGACTGATGTATTACAGATTGCACCGGGAAAGTAAGGCCAATATGCGCTCTAGATACCCTCAGTTGTTCCAGCAATGAGGTATGTGTTTATTTTAAATTCGATGACGAATTTATTGGAAGGGGGTAGAATGTAATACCCTAGGAAATGCAATCATAATTGAATAGTTATATACTCAGTTATTGGTTAGGGAACATTAAAATAACTAAGAACAATTTTTAAAATACAAATAGAATGCTTTTGTGATACTGTCCCGAAAAACATTGGTGTTAATTACATCGTCCGGAAAAATAGCAGTCCGGTGAATTTAAGAATTTTTTTATCCAAACATGGAGGGATTAAGTTAGTTAATTTATGTGAAATTATGGTAAAAAGAAAGAACTAAAAAACCTTTAGAAACATTGAGATTTTAAAGAGTGGCGAAGTTGTAATTAATGGCAACTTTAGGGACAAGTTTGAAAATCCACTGTCTATGATCCAGAATTGACCCAGAACCATTTTTAATAAATAGAGCAGCTTAAAATAAGTCATTTCAATTCTCACATTCAAACTTGAATCTAAACAGAATAATCAAAATAAATTTCGGAAAGAAATTGGGTAAAAACCTAAATACCTAAAATACTAAGTTCTTCTTTGCAAATACATAAAAATATACTAAATAAATATCCAATTAGCCTTCTTCTTCTTCTTTATCATTTCTTTTCCCTCTCTCCCTCCCTCCATAGCCAAAACTCCTGAGCTACTACCCACCAAATTTTAGCCAAAAATCCTAGAGAAAAATCATAGAAAATTTACAAGTCCAACCTAATTAGCCCTTTTCCATCAAAATCCAACCAAGAAATCAAGGAAATTTTTGTGTTCTTTGGAAGGAAATTTTCAGTCACTATTCATCAAAATAGTAAATTGTTGTTTTCTTTTAATTTATGGTTTAATTCGTTAAATTAGATGTTAGTTAAGATAGTTAGCGAAGAAGATTGCATCATTTAAGTTAATTAGTAAAAAAAATTCCTTTTAGAAATCCTAATTGGTTTATGTCAAATTCCATATTTTGAATTAGTATTAGTTAGTGTTAATTTTAGTTAGAATATAATTAATTATATCCATTAGATGCTAAATATATGATTATTTTGTTGTAGAAAATTGTTTGGAGGAAAAGTGTGAAGATTGCCCATTTTGCTTACTTTAGGGCAATTGGAGAATTGGAAGGGTATTTTGATAATTTCAGTATTTTGGTGAGCTTCCTATATGCCATTTTATATGCCTAGAACATTGGAATGAGTTTTGGAAATTTATCTTAAGAAATGACAATTGGTCGAATGGCCATTTGAGTTTTGCCCTAGTTTTTGCTTTAATTTTTTCTATTCTTTTTCTTTTCATTTTGATTCATTTGGTGTTATTAATTATTGGACTTGATAACCCTACTTGATTGTTAACATTGTGGATTTGTTATTGATATTTTGGTCTTTGGCAATAATGCACCCATTACTTACCAAATGAAATTTAAACCTATGCACGCCATATATTCGATGAAAATCCTAAATGAAACCTTGATATTCTATGTTAATTGCCTAAGCCTAATGCAATGGTCGCCGGTGACATTGTCTAGCCAATGGCAATGGTGGCAATGGCTATATGTTGACATATTGATACTTGACCTATACTTGTTTCCTTGAATTTATTTATTTGTTGTTAATGATACCGTACCGATAAACATTTAAACTCTTATATTCTTGAATACAAACTGTCAATATTGTATATTATCTTGATATTGGATATTGAGCATGGAAACTAGCTTATTGATATCTTATATTATATTTGCTACCATATATGTGTGTGTTTGACAGAAATACTGTACTAATGGGGTAGTAGGGAGAAAACCATTAGCTATGTGCACAGTGGCCTACTGGACAGGGCTAATTGTCCAGAACCCTAGCTGGGAAGGGACTTGTCTCAGCCATAAGATCTGGCCTACCTTATGTTCACAGTGGATATTCGACTATAGTTACTTGCACACACGAACCCACAATTGGTACTTGTTGTTATCCAACCCTGTTTATTGCTACCATATTAATACTGTTTATTTGATTTCACCTGAATTATTTCTTCTTTGAACATTGGTTTGCATAAACTCGACCCTTGATTATTAATCCTGATCTTTTATTACTTATACCCATTTCTGCATGTAATTTAGTATATAGTGAGTTCACTGAGTATTTTATACTCACCCAAATTTGTGGTTTACATTTTCAGGTCCTGAGCAGTAGTGCAGTTACAGTCTCTTCTCCAAGGAACTGCTGACTATTTTCTGTTTATGTAAATATCAGATACTTTTGTATTTTTGGTTTTAATCTAGTATGCTCCATGGTCTATATCAAAATATGGTCTGTAGATATTTATAGTAATGGATAGTGATTAAATGCTATTTTAGGCTGTTAATATAAATATTTATTTTGATTAAGTTGGATTTGAAAATGGGACAATATGGATGATTTGATAATATGATTTGAGATTGTGAATCTAAATGTATATTGAGTATGAATATTGCAGGATAGTATTATGATATTACAAAGGTTTTACGGGTGTTGATCGTCATTGATTGTACTCACATCCTAGGACCGTCACGCCCGTTTTTCGGGTCGTGACGATATTTTTTTATTAAATCATAATAATTATGAAAATAATATTTCCATACTTAATTTACTTATATATCTATATGTGTGTATATATAGTTCTATATGTGCATTATCACATTATATTCTGAATCTTTTTTTTTTTTTTTTTGCGATAACTTGTGCATATATATATATGATTGAGTAAAGTTAATTTAATATAATGTGCTAATATTAAAAACTTAACTTCATTGCTTTTGCAGGGATCTAGCTTCACAGAACCAATCAAATGATCAAAGAAATTTAGAAGAGACATAAACCCAGTAACATTAACCCATAACTTTTGAGAGAATGCATGGATCAATAGATAGTAAATTGGTGGCCGAATTAATTCTCATAATTGTTAATTAAATGTTATATATGAAATTCAGATTTCAAATTTTATTATAACTGATAAAAGACCTAATAATCTATTGTAATAAATTCATCCGAAATCCAAATCGATAAATCTGGTAATTGAAATTATCCAATTTGATTGTGACCCAAAACTCAATAGTGACCCGAATAGTTGACAACTTGACTCGTTGACAATCTGATTTGATGACGACTGAAACTCGATCATAATCCGACTTTTGACGATATGATTTGTTGGCAACCCAAACTCAATGATGACCCGACTTATAAATTAACTTAACTCGTTAATTATCCGATTCAAAAAATAATCTGAATCAATAATTATCTGACCTGATTAATGATCTAATTCAATAATGATCTGACCCGATGATGATCCGAACTCAAAATTATTCGAAATTAAATTTGACCCGAACTCGAAATGATTGATGTAAAACCGATTCAACCAGCTCATTTATGGTCTATAGTTTGCAAAAACCTTGATGTATCATTATATATATGACTCGAATTGAATTATTATCATAAGTTAATTGTTTCATTTTATTATTTTGAAGTTTTCAAAAACATTCTAAATTGCCAATTTATCATTAACTTGTTTTTGTAAGTACATTTATCTTTAATTTGTTTGGAAAGTTTAACTAATTTGATATTATATATTAAAAATGAAAAAAAAAAAAAAAAAAAAAAAAAGCAAAGAAAGACAAAATAATAAAAATGAAAATGCTTTGCCCAAAATTGCCACCAAAACCCTGAAAAGTCCAAGTATAGTTGTGTAAGAGAAAGAAAGAAAGAAGAGGGAAAAGAAAAATAAAATGTCGGGCAGAGGTAAGAGAAAGGACGAAGAAGGCGCGTTTGATGCTAACTCGGAGGGCCACGCGCCTCCCAAGAAAACCTCCAGGACTGAGTCCGCCGATGACTTAGACGACATCGTCGTTTGCGACGTAAGTGTATTTATATATCTACTCAAATTTATGGAGTTTGGGGTTTATGATTGAGTCTTAAATTTTGGTTGGTTTGTAGATATCGAAGAACAGAAGAGTGACAGTGAGGAACTGGCAAGGAAAGGTCTGGGTTGATATTCGCGAGTTCTATTTCAAAGATGGCAATCAACTGCCTGGCAAAAAGGGTACTTCTCTCTCTTTAGGGTTTTAGATATACTGTTAGTATGAATCTTTTTTTAGGGTTTTATATATGTTCCCAGTTTGAATCTTTATTTGTGGTTGCCTATGTCTCTAAGGCCGTAAAAACTTCTCTGATTTTTTAATTGAACAATGATTTGCATTATCATAATCTATTCAATGCATCTATTGGATAGAGGTGGATGCTTTTCTGATAAATTTGAGATGATTTATTTCAATGTGATTTTCCATCTTTATAATAATAATATGAATCAGTATGTCAACCTAATTCTCTGAAATTTTAGTGGTGTGTGTTTGGCTGATTCAATTGTAATGGTAATTTGATTGTGACAGAACGATTCCAATTCATTTTCTTCTTCAAAAAGATGCCCACTAAGTGGGAAGAATGAATTTAACTTGATATATTTTCAAGGTGACCATGAGGTGGATTTGGGAGAAGAGTTCATTTTAATTGGTGAAGCTGTTAATGGAATTACTTGGGCAAGAGATTTGGGTTGCTTTTTATAATCATTTCCTTTTGACTCATCTAGGCCTTTCTTTATGTGCTAAATATGATGGCATATCCGTGTAGCAACTTATAGTGGAAAAGTATGAGAAGAGGCTGGCAGGATTGAGAAGGCCTATTGCTTTGGGAGACACTATCATTAAGAGAACATGTTTTATACTCCTACTTTGTTATATATCCCCTTTTTGCAATCATTTGTTCACTAATGAAGATATATTGAGTGAAGATTCATTTAGGGTTGCTTAGAAGAGTAGCTCAAGTACAATGCCAGATGGTGATATGTGAGTTTGTAAGATTGTTTTGTGAAGCAAGGTACAGGGCATTGTTTGGTTCCTAAAATATGTAGAGCATAATTGGTTGGTGATTGATGTTCAAAAGAATAATTTTATTGGCTTTGTTTGATTGAACATGTTTTTGATGTTTTTATTCCATCATACATGTGGAAGGTTAAAGAGAATGAGAGCTAACCGCACTTTGTTGCCATTCAATGATGAAGCTAGATCGCCTACATATCGACATCGGGGCCTGTTTATTGTCTCTCTTAGTTCCTTGATTTTACATTGAATGGACCTTGAGGCCTTCTGTAGTTGCTAAACTGAGCCATGACATGTTCTATTAATTAAAATTATGCTGTATAATCCGTTGCAAAAAGTTGAAACTATTTTAGCAGTTGATATTCCTTTGTTAATCATCTTCCATAAACGATAAAATTGATTTTTTTATTGCATTTGGGTTCCTGTCTCAATGTTTCGTCCTCAGCATTCCTAATGTGTGGACATGTTTGTATTTTATTCCAGGTATATCATTAAGTGTGGATCAGGTACATTTTATTAAACTTTAAACTTTGCAGAATGGTTCTGGATGCAAAATACTAATGTTGATTATGTTTTGTTCTTGTGTAGTGGAATGCGCTTCGAGATCATGTAGAAGAAATTGACAAGGCACTTGCTGATTCTTAGAAGCATTAGTGGACAGGTGATAGGGTGTAGTTTCATATTTTGTTTTGGTTGCAAGAAAGTGGAATATAGTAGGCTGGTGTCCTTTTTTGTACTTGCTTGAAGTTGATAACTTCATTTTGCATAGGCTAGTTAATCTGTAAGTGGCTTGTTGAGAATTCCATTTGTCCAAATTATTGGCCTAATTATGTTTGTAATTACTGATTTGTGCCTTGCCTTGATGATGGTTGGAAGGGTGTGATCATTTCGAACTTCAAATTCGTTGCAAACCTATGGCTGTTGGGTATTTATTTATGTTTTCTTTATTTCAATACTAATTTTGCAAAATACTAAACTTTTATTATATCTAGCGGTGTCAAACAACCTAAAGTTGTAGCTATCAGGGGTGAGCACAGGTTGGTTTATTTTTCAAATCTTCATAATTATCCCAAGAGTCGTGGATTTTAAAATTTAATATCCAGAATCAGTCTTATATATATATAAGACTAATTTTGTATTATTTATATTTTAAAATGTGTAGGACTATTAAGACTATTCAAAGAGATGCATTTACAAGTCAATTGAAATTAGTTCAATGATAAAATCTTATAAAACTAACATTTGATCATGAGTTTCATTACAAATTCATGCTTCTAAATTTTATATATTTACATTTTTTTTCTTTTCAGTGCATATGTTTTTGCAGATATTATATATTAGTATTTTTGAATTTTATATATTTATATTTTTTTTCTTCTTCGATACATACATTAATATATTTACATTTTTTTTTTAATCTTCAATACATATATTTTTATGTATACCATATATTAATAATTTTTTCTCCATATTTTGAAAGAATAGTATATGTAAAATAGTAAAAAATAATAAATTTTTTATTTTTTATCTAGCAAATATATATATATATATATATATATATATATATATATATATATATATATATATATATATATATATATATATATATAT
>CANXYC013251858.1:0-13950 GCA_948193065.1 Aleurites moluccanus
TAATTAAATATATAAAAATAATTTTTAAATTTTATAAAATAGGAAAATAAATTAAATAATTAAAAATATTATTTTATTTATTTTAATTTTAGAAAAGTAAATAGTTAAATAAAAATTAATTATTTTAATTTAATAAAAAGTGATTTTAAATTAAAAATAATATTTATTTTAATTTTAATTAAATAAAACAATTAATTTTATTTAGTTATTAATTTAATTTATTTTTTATACATTTAATTTAAAAAAATATTTTTTATAAATAAATAAAATTTTAAGTATTAAATTATAATTTGCAAATTACTTTTTAATTAATGTGGGGCTCAGTAACTGAAGTCAAAGAAAAAAAAAGTTCAGAATTACAGGTTTTAATAATATTATAGTCAAAATTATATTTCGAAAAATATTAAAAATTAATATGTTACTATTATTAAATACGATGATCAAAATTATATTTTATCTCAAAATTATATGTCAAAACATAAAAAATCAACTCGAATTGAAAATGAGGGCCTACTTGTGGACTTGGAGTATGAAGATCACTATGGTGCAGAGAGATTGAAATTGGTTGATGATGAAAAGAGGCCTGGGAGATGGTTGGTTAGCAGATTTAGGAAGGGTATTGAATTTTTGGAGAAAAAAAAAATATCGAGGTTGGAGATAATAGCAATTTGGAAATAAAAATTTATTTTTTTAATTTTTTATGAAAAAACTATGGAAATGATCAAAACTAATGACAGGATCAAAATAGAGGTGGAATTAGTCAATTCTTTAAAAAATAAGAATGAATTAATTAATTAGAGGTCAAATATTTCTGTTGTTCTTGAACTTGGCTTTCACTTCTGAATTTTAATTTGTAGCAAAAAAAAGACATTTTATTTTGTATTACAAATATCCTATGAGAATATATAATAAAAATTTTCTCCTCATAAAATATAACATTTCTAAAAATAAATTATTTAATCACATTTCGATTCTTATAATTTAATTTTTTTTTTTTTTTTTAATTTGGTGCAAATCTTTTCATTAAAATTTTTTGAAAATGAGTTATTACTTTATCAATTCTGAAATATTTTAATTTATATATTTTGAAAGGAATATTGAATAAAAAAATAAGGCAATATTTATACGAATAAATAGATATCTTTATTTTTTTAATAATTAAATAATATTTGATAATTAAATATTAATATTTCAATTCCAAAATATTTTAATTTGTAAATTTTAAAAAGAAAACCGAATAAGAGATTATATATAAAGATATTTATCTTTTAGAATGATTAAATAATTTAATTGTTTCGGTTGAAAATTAGATATTATATTTAAAAGGAAATCCGCTTGACTTTAATTTAGAAAATCTAACTAATTGAGAAAAAAAATTTAATTAATAGAAAAAGTATAAAAGTTAGACTTATTGAATCAATAATAAGAATTTAAATTAATTTTTAAAATCAATTTTTTAATAGGTATCAAAGTCTAGACAATTGAAAAACTAAATAACAGTTCTAACTCAAGTCAAAGTAATGTGATAGTAAAAGAAATAAAATCTATATAAATGATAATTGTGATCACATTTTTTATAATACAACAGAAAGTGATAAATACGTCACAGCTACAAAATATAATATTGATTTACTACATATTATTTTTGATAAATTTCTTTTATTATCACACTATTTTGAATTAAGTTAGAACTGTTATTAATTTTTCAATTATTTAAATTTTGATATCAGTTAAAAATTAATTTTAAAAATCGATTTAAATTTTTCTTATTGATTCAATTACTCTAGCTTTTACACGATCTTTTTTATTAATTAAATTTTCTCTTATTATTTTTTAACTAGTTAGACTTTTTAAATTAAAGTTGGATGGACTTTCTCTTGAATATTCAACTTTCAGTTAAGACAATTGAATTATTTAATTCTTCTAAAAGATAAATATCTATATGTATTCTTTTTCATTCAATTCTCTCTTAAAAATTCACAAATTAAAATATTTCAGAATTGACTAAGTAACAATTCAATTTTAAAATTTTTTAATGTTTGGATTAAAATGAGAAAGATTTTTTCAAATTGTAAGATCAAAATGTGATTAAATATTTTATTTTTAAAAATTCAAAGAAGGGTGTGTTTGTAATTATACTTTTTATAAAGAAAAATCTAATTATATATTCTAACAGAGATATTATGATATAAATTAAAATTTAAAAATTTTCTTATAAATTAAAGTTAGGGATAATATTAAAATGAAGACCAAATTCAAGACAATTAAAATATTTAGCCCCTATTTAATCTTAGGAACATGACCATGCAACCTGTGCATGATTGACCTTAACTTTTATGGAAATTTGATCTGAACGGTGGCTGCTACAGCATGCATCATAGCCTGGACCTTGTTAGCTTCGTTTTACGTGGCACTGTGGCAGCAATTGCTGCGAACATAACGACAGCACCTTGCCCAATCTTGCAGCAAATACAGTTCTCGATTTGAACGATTTCGAATTTTTTTTTTTTTTTAAGTTGCAGCCATGAAACAAATATATATCGGTTCAACGTTTCAAGCACTTATATTATTATTGAAAATTAAACCAAATTTATTAGCATATAATTAACTACTTTAATATCGTAGACAACAACTGAATAGTAACCATAACTGCCTATTCATTAGAGACTTTGATATCAGTATATCACTATCAAAGAAATAATCATAAATATGTGTGTGTGTGAAAAATAATTAACATTTAATTATTTCCTTAAATCGACAATGATATTGAATAATAAATCATAGAAAATTGTCAACAATACAGAATCTTTTGAAACGTTATTAACCCTAAAAGTCCTAATTTAGATTAATAGAATTAAAATTTTTATTATTATTTTCTTCAAATCTTGTAACTCTCATTATATATAATTGTCAATTAATTATAGATATATAAGTTGCATTGTCAATTTTAAGTTAAAAATTAAGGGTGATATCAATTCGATTTTATCAATTTAAAAATTTTTATCAAATCAAATCAATTCTTTCAGTTTGAAAATTTTTCAAATTAAATCAAATTATTATTATAATTAAATTATCGACTTAATTTTATTTTATTTATCGGTTCAAGCCAAAGATATTTTTTCTAAAAATTATCATTATTTTATTATAAAGTTGAAAAAAACATCAATTAAAATATCGATAATAAAAAAATCTTAAAAATAATTTAATATAAAATACAGAACTTATCTATTTCATTAATTAATACATTCAAAACTTTCTTTTTTCTCAAGAATTATACTTTTTATAATTTATTTTTAGTTAATTTTCATGAATGGTATTTTTTAAAAATTTTAAACTAATGTTAGGTTAAAAAAGTATGTGGATATATGTAAAATAAAATCAAACATATTTAATTATATATATATATATATATATAACTTTGATTCGATTTGATTTGAAATAAAAAAAAAAAAAAACTCAGACTATAAATCAAATCGAACCTTTAATTTATTCTATTTTTCAAATTAAAATTAAATCAAAAATATATAAAACTCTCAATTTCGATTTTATTTGATCAATTTGATTCGATTTAATCTATTTAATCGATTTGACTTTCATTCATAATAAAAAAAATAAGTTGTAAAGAATCATTATTTCTAAAAGGGTGATTATTGAAATTTTTTTAAATAAACCTAATTTATCATATCAAATTATGAACAAATAAATGATTATATGATATATCAATCAATAATTATTTCATGATATGAATAAAGTAATTAATTTTTTAAATTATAGATATATATTATAATTAGTACGTGATATATGAAATAATCATTAATTAATTCATAATATATGTGGTGTGCTAAATTTATCAAAGAATGTCTCGTGCTCACACAATTTGTGAGCAATAATTTGGCTTTCTATTGATTGAATGATAGCTTTTTATAATGATTTTCAAGATTATTTATAGTGGTTCATAGATGGGTAATTTCGTATTTACACGTAATACAAAATCATATACAGATACTTAATTCATATTTAATACAACTTCTACACGGACTAGGTTTACTATGTACAACTAGGCCCAATAATATCCAATCTTGACAACAAAGTGCTCTCATATGGTCCAACGAGTAAACGTTAACAAGCGTGAATCAACTTAAACTTGTAATCCAACTCAAGTTATCGCAAACCACAAGCTATCCTCCCTACAAATAATATTGGTTGGATCTAAAAACATCCAAAATCCGACCTCCTACAGTAATTCACACGAATAACTTCAGAAGAATTAAAGAGAAAAAACTCTAGTCAAAATTTTATTGTATGCTAGCATTAAAAAATCTATCTTACGGTCTCCATTTATCGAGACACGCTCAGAATTACTCTTTATCTATATAGGAGTAGTAGTTTGCATTTTTCAAATTAATTCCTAAATTAATTTAATTTTAATAATTAAAACATTAAATTAATTTATCTTAACCATTAAGCCAATAAAATTATTTGACTTAATATTAAGTCCTTAAAATTTAATTTTGTTATTTAAGACTCCGTTTGACTTAACTGTTTGTAATATTTATTAACTGTTTATAATAATTATTAACTGTTAGCTATTGCTGATAACTGTTGGCTGATAGTTGGCGGTTGTTATCTAGTAGCTAATTAATGTAAATATTTGATTAAATTATTATCAGTTAGTTTTTAATGCATTTAATGACTATTAAAAATAAATATTAATATTTATCTTTTTATTTAAGTATTATTTTAAAAGAATAATTTAATCTTTTTATTTAAATAAAAAAATTTTAAATTAAAATTTTTACAAACAACTATTTAACTACTTAATAATTACCTCACTAATCAAACATATTTAATGAAATTGTTGAAAACCAAAAAGTTAATTATATCAAAAAAAATTATCAAATACCTACTAAATACATTTATTTTCATGTGTTTGACATTATATCCAATAGTAATTACCTTATATAAGATCCATGATTAGGACAACAAAAAATAACATCAAAATATAACTATCTACACATAAGATACTCTCGCTTCCAAAAATCACATAACTGTCACATGATAAGTTTTATAGATACACAAGTAATGTTTCAAATGAATTCTCATAGCGAGTTAATTTAATGAACTTATTCTCTAACAAGCCATTCATATGTTTGTCTAAGTGTCACCATGCTTATAATTTATGAGATCAAAGCAACTAACATATGTTATTTTATCCGGATCGTCAATGTCTTATTTCAATGATCACATTATTATTGATAACATCACAATTTTCATTGTAATTGTTAGATTATACAAATAATCTACATAAAATAAATTATTAACCTCTTAAAACACAATAATTAATTACTTGACTTGTGTAATCGGTATAAAATTCAATCATAAATGAAAAGGGTTATTGTTTCATAGTTTAAAAGTCACCAATATCTTTTTACTTGTTCACCACAGTGATTTAAAGAAAGAATAATACACATCAAACTTTTTCTCTGTTCCTTTTTCAGAAAAAAAAAATGTAGAGAGATTTATGTTTATTTTTTTCTAATTAGAATTTTGGCTTAGAATTCTCTTTTCGATAGAATTCTTTTTAGAATAATTAATTCAGATAGTTTTCCCACTTATGGGATATCATCTAATCTATTTGAATTCTTAAATTCAAAATAAATAATATCTTAATATTATTTATATAATTATCCAATTAATGTATTACTTAATGAATTCAGGGTCAAACACCCATCATGAGCGTACCTAAACCCGTCCATTAATTCCAATATCTCCCACTCGCACATGACGAGACACATCCCATCAATTACAAGCCTTATAGACATTTCATACTAGACAAATAGACCGTGTGACTGGCATACAATGAGAGCTCTTTGTTATACACTTGTTAGGGATATATAGCCTCTCAACAAGTGTCTATTGAGTAGATAATATGTGCACCACCCTAGATTACTTATCACATTTCTTTGTCTCTTTTTTATCTTATAACATTTGGTATTCACAATTATGTTCACTCATAAACATAACTGGTCGAACTATGAATACAAAAATTGAAAGTGACCACTAAGAAATCTTCCGTTCTGCTTAGTTCCCTCAATCATAATTCAACTCACTTTTTTAGAGGTGTCCCATATGATTGAATTACTCATGATCTTCTAGTAACACTCTAAGATAGCAAACATTGAATTATATCTTAAGGATTAGCCTAAAGTCATAAGGGTAGTAAATTTAAGAACCATAATTCTCAAAGGTCTCATATTTCCAAAAGTTGAGATCATTAACTTTTGCCCTCCCTCTGGTCAAACTTCGTACATGTGGTATGAAACACATGTCATAGTGTTCTTTCCTTTTTCAAAGAATGCATGTCTATCAAAAATATATTTTTGATTTATAAACACTATGCAGATGATAGTTTAGACACACCTAATGTCTAATTTGGGTCCTTTTATCTACTTAGTTCAGAACTCATATTTGGCGACTCAAATAGATATAGACATAATTACATATAATTTGTCACTTCAATATCATCATCATGATATGTAAATCTCATTTCCTAAAATGAGACGACTATCTTGTCTTAAGCACGAGCTATGTCTCTTATCATACAGATAATTTGCTTAAAACAATCTCATCTTTATTCATCTCATAGATAAATAAAGGATATTACCCATATGAGAAGGTCAATCTTCTTTATGTCCAACATACTTTCACAATATAATAATAGTAAATGTACTAAACATTTACACTCATGTAAGCACAAAATAAACACCATGTTTTGGTATCAATAATAAAGTGAACTTTGTTGAACAAAACAACAAATAACTTAAATACATCAACATCTAGCAATCTTTAAGTCTTTGTATGTCCATAGCATACATCTTTAGGAACATGATTGGTCATACTGATTTACAACCATATCATGTGTAGGACGTATTTAAGATTCACCTTCCTTACATGTAACTATAGTCTCTCACAAAATTATATTTTGTGTCAATACATTTAGTCTAGTAATGAATTTTGGATCTTTAGTGTAACTTAAGCTGCTTAACTATCACAATTTACTCAAAATTGATTCACTCGTAGCACCTCATACCCAAATGTTCCAAAATCTCTTCATTCAGACCATATTTTGTACTGCAACTGAAAATGCTTCAAATTCAACTTTCATTGTGGATAATACCATACATGATTATTTCTTACTATTCCAAGATATGACATCTCAATTAAGCAAGAAAATAAATCTAGAAGTGGATTACCTCAAATCCATATCTTTAGCCCAATTGACATATGTATAGCTTCCGAATCTCAATTCTCCATCTTGATAACACAATGAGTTATCTACAGTACTCTTAAGATATCTCAATATCTTTTTTGAATGCTTCCAACGTGCTAAAGCTATGTTGGAATGATATTTGCTTACCATCTTAATAGTAAAGTAAATATCAGGTCTCATATACACTATTGTACACTTTAGACTTCCAACCACTCTCACATAAAAGATATTTTCATATGTTCTTTTTCTTAAGGAATTTTAGGATATAATTTACAACTCAAGCTTTCAGCTTTGACAATAGGAGTATTTATGGGTTAACAATTACACATAATTAATCATTCAAGAACTTTCGTTATATCTATCTCTAAAGAAAGAGATAACAACTTTCTTGTTTGATCTCTTGAAATCTTAATTTTAAGAATATTGATTCACCCATATCCTTCCTTCCAAATTTCAAGAATATTGATTCACCCATATCCTTCCTTCCAAAGTTAAACAATCACCAATCTTTGATATTATCCTTTATTAATTCCAACTATTAGTATGTCATCAACTTAAAATGACATAATGACAAACTTGTATTTGAAAACTTCTTAAAACCATAGATTGAACTCATCAATCTGCAAACTATATGCTCATAGTCTTCTTTGATGAAGACTATTCTTCATTCAATTATCTGTTGAGAAATACAGTCTTTACATTCATTCGATATAATTTAATATCAAGATTTGTCACAATGGCTAGAATTAACCTTATTCTGATAATACTTATAACAGTAGAAAATGTCTACTCATAGTTAATTTCTTTCTGTTGCATATACTCCTTTGCAAAGAGACAAACTTATTTCTCTCAATACTGCCATTAACTTTATATTTAATATTGATAATTCACTTATTCCCAATTGTTTTATATCCTACCAGGAGATCTACCAAAAACTCAAATTGATTTGATCTCACAAAGTCCATTTTCTCTTCTATTGTATTTATCATTTCATCCTTAGCATCACATTTGCTGTGTCTCAACTCAGAATCTTGAAGAACATATTCATTAAGATTCAATAGACTGTGATTTAAATCAAAATCTCATAATATGTCAACCTCCTACTAGAACTAAAGATTTTGAACTCCTACTTGGACAAGGATCACTTTCATACATACCTTGTTGGTGGAACTGAACTAATCTCCATCCTTTAATCCACATCCACCTAATTCCTCCCACTTGGATGAAATGGTCCTTGTGAATCTTGATCTAATGTCTCTAATAAGGAGAATTAATGGTTTAAATTATCTTACTTAGGAATTTTGTTCTTTAAGAACAAGACATCTAGTGATCCAAAATTCAGTTATACTTCCACTATTTAAGTCTACTTGTTGACTTATCCATAACTTATATGGAGTGGAAGTAGCTGATGTAGAAGGCATGAAGATAAGCATTTATGTGGTTATAATGATGCATTACCCCAATGGTCAATTTTTTTTATACCATCATAGACTTAACCATTTTAAAAAGACTCTCATTTCTTCTTTCAACAACACTATTTATTGCAAAGCAGTAAAATAGTCAATTGATGCTCTATTCTTTTTTCATCACATAATTTATCTAAACAAATCAGACAAATACTTACTACCTCTGTAGGTTCTAAGTACCTTAATTTTATTGTCTAATTGATTTTTAACTACCTCTGTAGGTTCTAAGTACCTTAATTTTATTGTCTAATTGATTTTTAACCAAAGTTGAGATAATTCTTAAAGCAACTTAACGCTTCAAAATTATGCACAATCAAACAAACATGACTATACCATGTACAGTCATTTATAAAGGTGATAAAATAGTAGGTGTTATGCCTTGCCCTCACAATCATTGGACTACTTAATGTTTGAAAGGATTAAATGGCATGGAAGAATAGATTTAGTTCTCTTAATGGTTTTCTTGTTGTTGTTTTTTTTTCTTTTAGGCAATACTAACAGTTAGATAATTCTACTTGTTTAAATTAGCTAAAAGACTTATTTTATCTAAACGATACATTCGTTGTTAGTCAATTTGACTAAGCCTAGCATGCCAATCATTCACATCATTCTTATAATTCTATGAAAGACTGTAATCAAGGAATAAACTAACAGTGAAATTGCAATTCTTGTAATGTTCATAACAAGAAAAATTATTTAAAACATAATCAGAACCTTTAGAACTTTTGTCCCAAATGTAACCATTCTAAGTTATTATAGATAGACCAATAGAAATCAAGACTAAGAAAAATCCAAAAACAGAAAACTAAATCCTCTAATTTTTCAAAGCATAGAAAACAATATGTACAAGTATGGTTTGTCTCCAAGTAAAACTAATTTATATGTAGCAATCCCTTTTATGATAACACATATATTGCATACGAAAAAGCATCATACCCCATTGGGTATTCAATGAAATTTTATGAAGGCTGCACAATCCTTCATCACATAGTCTGTTGCTTCTGAACTTTTATAATCCACAAAGGATGTTTTTCTATTGCAAAAATAGAATTTATAACGGACATTTCACTCACATATTGAAATATTTGACTTTCGCAATATTTACTTTCGTAGGACATCTATATTATTCTTATTGGTTTTTCTTAGACTTTTTATTTCCTAGAACCTCAAGTTCTTTATCTTTGCCTTTGCCCTTGCTTCTCTTGCATTTATTGCCTGAAGCTCCATATGAGCTTGACCTAGTCACGTGCACCTTAGCACTTGATTGTATAGCAACAAGTTAGTTAGCCTCAAGCTCCAAATAACGAGAAGCATTTTTAAGATTTTTATTACTAGTTATCTTCATGCTTGTATGTTCTTAACTTACAGGCAAAGAATGAAATATAATTTGGATCTTTTATCTTTAGTCAACTCATGACTAAGATCTTATAACTCACTAACAATCTTACAAATATTTCTCTTAAATATCTTGTTATATTGTGTTTTAGACACTTCTCATAAGTATTAAACAAATAGTGAGTGAACAAACTTTTATGACAGACAAACCATCAACATTGTTTTTCCACGCTGTTTCAATTTCATGATCCCGCTTATGCTGGATCGCATTACCTTATTAGTCATTTTTATCCATAATTTCATTTAGTGGTTTAAGAGCTTCTTTGCTTTTTTAGCATATACTGGTTTTCAATAATCTAAATTTTTTACAGTTGTCTTTGTTTTTTACTAATGTTACGTTCTACAACTACAATCTTAGAAGCATTCTAGATTCAATGAATTAGATATACAATCTAATAGAGACTATGTTTACACATTTTATTAATACAACAACTCTACATGAAATATTATTTTGCAATTAATTGTACATTAATGTTAGCCCTCTTGGGCTTGCTGTTAATTTTGATGATAACAAAGCATGCTAATTTTGTTAATTGTACTAACAATTTGTTTAAGTTGGTCAAGGCATGAGAAATCATGACCAAAGATTATTTGTAGGATTAATACATGTTGTAAGAGTACATGTGCTAAGGGGGAGCATATTTGAAGATTGTAACTTTTTAGAAATGAAGCTGCAAGTTGCTGAATTTTGGTGTATAGCGGGTGCAACCACTTATAGTCTCAGGTGCGACTCTGGGAACAAGGTTGATCACAGGTGCGACAAAGTCAGTCGCAGCCTTGAAAAGTTTCAGGTCGCAGGCATGACACATTTTAGTTGCTGGCGTGAAATTAAAATGAGAATTTATCAAAACATCCAGTAGCTTTAGATGAACAGTGTCTCTCCAATTGTGGGCGCGAAGCATGGAAGTCGCAGGTGCAACTCGAGAAAGTTAAAGGCGTGACACCGGAAAACCGACAGACTTACACAAAGTCAGATTTAATGCCAAATTCTGTATAAATTGGGAGAAGCTAATAGGACAAACCATATATGGATGGAAAGATACGAATGTCTAGTCTTAGGAACAAAAATTAGATTGAGCATTGGACATTGAAAAATGAAGATATAATTTTTTGAAGGAATTATGCTCAAGTTGGCAGACTAGGACAGAATAGATGGGACAAATTGAAAATATTTCTGAAAATTATAAAAGAATAATTTAGGCATGAAATTACACGTGATTTAAGCTCTAGATGTCTAGTTTTATATGAAAAAGAATCTAGTGATTTGGAGCTCTATAGAAAGAGAAATTGAAGAATTAGTAAAGCATGCTCAAACTGTCTTATAAATTGGAGTAAGAAAATATTGTGATTTTTTAAGACATTAAGATGGACTATTTTATAGTTGAGTTCTAAAAAATTAAAATAGATATCTCAAAGTTTCCAACGAAAAAAATGGTGCATGATTTGGAGTTGTATAACTCAAGATACGATAAAATTAAATTACTGCTCTGATAGGGATAAAAAGTCACGGGAGCGACTCAAAAGTAGCCGACGCGACTCTTGATATTCAAACAGTAAAACTAGTCGTTAGAAAGTATTGTAACAGCTATATTTTGGTTTTCAATGACCATAACGTCTTTATTTGGGTTAGGACTAAATATAAGTTCCAAAAAGATTCCAAAGGTGAAGAACAACATCTATTGAGCTTACATAAGTTAAAAATAGATCTCCAACTTCATTTTATTGTTTAGATTATTTATTTATAAGATTCATTGAGGTGAATCTATTAGGAAGTTGGGTACTTGTTCTTCTTCTCTTTCTCATTATTTCTTTGGGCTGTTAAGTGAGTTTAGAAAGAGAAAGGGAATTGTTTATGAGCCTTCATTGCTCATCTTAAATTCATTGTAAAGGTTTGAGTGTAAGCCTTGTAAAACACTTATAAAGGTTTGAGTATAATCCTGTGAAAATATTTGGATTTGATCTTACACCCATAAAAGGATCGGAGTAAAATACTCAAGTGTGATCTTGAGGAGTGGACGTAGGCAAGGATTGGCCGAACCACTATAAATCTTGTATTTGATTCTCTCTTCCCTACACTTTTTATATTTTACTCATTTATACATGTATATTCATTCATTGTTGAATTGGTTTATTTACTTCCGCTATTGTAATTTGTGATTATTTTATTTTTTTGTCAAACAACCAATTCACCCCTCCTCTTGGTTGCCAAAGGGACTAACAATTAATACTAATCTACATAAAATCTAGAATCAAAATGTCACTAAGTTTCCAATCAAATCTTAGATAATATGTGTGAATTAATAGTAATCTTAATAATTTTGTGCAAAATAATACTTTAATTATTCCAACCAAGTTCCACAGAACTATAAATATAATAATTATTAAATTTATCATATTTCAAAAATAATGTCATGCAAAAGTAATACCAAAATTAATTACATGAATTAATAAAGGTAATTATTACATAACTAACGCAAATTTCATTAAAATTGAAAAAAAAATAATAATATTTGGTTCATAAACATATAAATCCTTGAAACTAATGAAAGGTAATTATCCTACAAAATATTTTTGACTAACAAAAATATTTTAAAACTCACAAGCTAAGGATAAAACCTAACAACCTAATCCAAAGATTAAAACTCTGTAACTCTCCTAACTGAAATAGAATCCTCAAATTCCAACTACAATTCCATGAGCAAAAAATGATTTTTTACTCCTGACCAAAGCCTCATGATCGCTACAGTCCTCCCACTACGAAGAAGAATCCCATAATTTCGGTAGATAAAACTCATAACCCCTTTACGAACATGAGCATCTAGAAAACGTCTGATTGTAGTCCCATAAGAACAAGTTTCATCACCACAATGACGGATAAGCTTAATGCATAGATCATGATCTCTAAAAGACCACAACATCGCTCTAATAATACTTTTATCACTTTTCAGACCTCCAAGCCATATGATCTCTTGACAAGCACTGTGTAATCTTACCATATGGTCCACTAAGGTATAAATATCTTTGACTCGGTCAGAAGAACACATTCTAATTTGACTAAATTTTATCTCTAATCTCATAATTTTTGCCTTTTGCTCAAGTGTGCATGCTATCACGGAAATTCTTATGCATTTCACCATTTTTCTGTAATATGTCACCAAAAAATATATAAATTATTAATATTATACAAATATTGTATAATAAAATTGATCAAGAACACATTCTTGACTCCCAAAATGAGCAAAAATTATTTAAAATACTGTTCCAAAATTTTTAGAAGCCAAAAAATATTTTTCTCAAACTTTCTGAAAATTTTCAACATTTTTATTAAAAAAATATTTCTAGTCATTAAAAAATTATTTTAATATTCTAAAAATTTTAAAAATTATTTGGAGTCAAACAGTGGGAAAATAGGCAAAAATGAAGGTCTGAAAATGCACGCTCTAAGCACACGAGATGTTGCCATATGGCAAAGTCTGGAGGGTGCTCTTAGCTCAAATAAAACGACATGTTATTTTTCAAAACTACAACCTCTTGCTCGCTAAATGACACGTCGTTCAAGCTAAATGACAAGCCACTTCCATAGGTCACGAGAGTGGCACGTGATAGGGCAGCAACTACAGAGGCGATGAAAACGACATCACTGGGTGGCAAAATGTCATGGCCCAATTTTAGACCATAACGGTCCTAGGGTACGGGTAATGCCAAGGCGACCAGTACCTCGAAGAACCCATGCTTTTACTTAAACTTAACTTTTACAAACTAATAATGTCATTAATAATCATTCCTTAACATATGATACATTTTAGGTAGTAATTTTTT